>JASGXE010007269.1:0-57729 GCA_030068105.1 Sinentomon sp. SZTP_YWyxl
GAGGAGCTTTGAACATGTTTGTGAAGGAGCAGTCTCGTTCGCATCTTTTGATGTTTTGCTGTGTGGTTCAAGTTTGAGTTAGGCTAGATAGTGGTTAGGTATTTCTATAATGTAGGTATGTAATTTTGTGTTGCGCTGGGGTTTTGTGAGTGAGTGAAAGATGTTTTTCTTCAATTGTTTTGTCTTTTTTGTCGAAAGTAAATTTTAGGTTGTGGGTTTTTGCCGAAAAGAAGGCATCATACCTTACGTCTTGTCTTGTCTTGTCTTGCAGTGGCTCAGTTGGTTCGCTGGTCTGACTCCAAATCCGAAGGTTGTGGGTTCGATTCCCGCCACAGTCGGAATTTGTGGGTTGGGACATGCGCCATTCTGGCTGCAGTGACAGAAAGGGAGACTTAGTGGCAAGTCTTCTAGTCCTTCGGAAGGGACTTTAAGAAGGTGGTCCCGTGTGCAATTCACCATGTGCACGTAAAAGAACACTTAGTCCGTCCAAGAGTGGCGGCAAGTTACAGAAACATAATAAAGCCACAGACACATGCATGATGCAGGGGTACCGAACACCAGTGTGGGTATGGTGAATGATTGGTATGAATGGCGCCAGAGTAAGGCGCAAAGTATGAATGGGTAGATGTGGGCGAAAAGAAGCCCTGGGGAACACCCCGAAAACCTTACACAAGTTTAAAGTTTAAAGTTTTAAAGTGGCTCAGTTGGTTCGCTGGTCCGACTCCAAATCCGAAGGTTGTGGGTTCGATTCCCGCCACAGTCGGAATTTGTGGGTTGGGTCATGCGCCATTCTGGCTGCAGTGACAGAAAGGGAGACTTAGTGGCAAGTCTTCTAGTCCTTCGGAAGGGACTTTAAGAAGGTGGTCCCGTGTGCAATTCACCATGTGCACGTAAAAGAACACTTCGTCCGTCCAAGAGTGGCGGCAAGTTACAGAAACATAATAAAGCCACAGACACATACAGGGGTACCGAACACCAGTGTGGGTATGGTGAATGATTGGTATGAATGGCGCCAGAGTAAGGCGCAAAGTATGAAAGGGTTGATGTGGGCGAAAAGAAGCCCTGGGGAACACCCCGAAAACCTTATACAAGTTTAAAGTTTTTAAAGTTTAAAGTGCAGTCAGAGACCGTGTATACTGAATACTTTCAGTATTGAAAGTCTCAGAGAGAGTGCAGTGCAGCTGTGCAGACTGAGAAGAAGGGAAGTTGAGCTTTTTGTTTTGTTTGGGTGAAAGGGAAGTTGTTCATTTTGTTTTGTTTTTGTTTTTTATCATTTCTGTCGGTGTCGGTTGGTTCTTTTTCTCAAGGTCTGGCGAAAAGAAGCCGTAAATCTTACTTGAGTCTTGAGACTGCAGCAGTGCGGTCCTTTTGAGAAAAAAGGGGTCCTTCTTGTAACGGATAATGGGCCAAACAGGCTTGAGCTCAACTCAGGGTTGTTCATGTATGTGGTCAGTTGGACTTTCTCATACCAAATAAAAACGATTGGAGAGATCACTTACCAGATTTAGGAGGCTACAGGTGATTATCGCAGTATTCACACTTCACAGGCTCATGACGCACCACAAAATCTCCAAGGAAGGCAAAGAGCTAAAAACCAACCAGCTCGGCCCAAAGCACTATGTAAGACAGACAGTATCCTACCTACTTCCTTGCGGCACTAGATCAAGCTGATCACCTAATTTTATTTCATCAAACAAATGAGTAGAGAAAACAATGATGATATTTGACTTTTAAACTTTTAGGCATTGATTTTAAGATGGAAGTGGGCTGACGTTGAAACACTGATGCCGGCTATGAAAAACTAAAAGAAACGCCCTGGCCAGAGCTGGACGAGACACAGTGACATTAAGAAGAAAACAAAAACAAACAGTGAGTGAAACAAATAGGTAACAATTAAAATCACGTAAAATGCAATTGCTTTGAAAATATCACAGTAGTTGACATTGTCTGACTAAGAAAAGATCAGTGTGGGGATGTTGTCTGAACCCACTTAGGAACACTCCGTGTGACATAATTGTCCTTAACTGCAGACTGCTCCTGTATCCAACTTCCAAGAAACAATATTTCTCCATCTATATCCTCGAAGGAATGTTTCACAAACCAGCACCAGGTAGCCAGTGCTTCCCCCGCAAGTCACAATTTCCACTCATAAACGAGCGGCTTTACAGAGGAAACACCAACCATAATCCAGGACTGATTCAGACCATTCAGCAGGCCCCCATCTCCACCATGGCGACTCCTCACAAACGTAATAGGTTGGGCACCAACCTGCGCCATGGCACACCAAAAGAGATCTGTTCATATCCAGATCAAAACCCAACCTAAGCAAAACCAAAGAAAAAGAAGAAACAAAAAAAAAAAATTTATTGAACATCACGCCTGGTCCAGCAGCTCCTATGAAGCCTTTAAAGAATTCAAAAAATTAAACAACTTCAAAGGTATCTCCCTGTCTGGCTTGGCCTCACAATACTTTCTAAACACCGGATTTAACTCCACACCACTCTCCAACGGCTTTATTTTCTGATCGAACCAATTCCCACCTGCCAATTCTGTTGTTGGCTTTCCAAGATTCACCCAGCCTACATGTTCCTCCATTTCCACACTGTTTTCATTCATACGAACATTACAACCTCCTTCTTGACTTTCATTGCTCCTATGAGTAGCACCATCCTGGCAAAAAAGCTTATCCTGAATAACCTCTGAACCATCTGTAGGATGTTCACTTTCCATGCCATCACCATCCACCCTATCCTCCAGACAGTTTTGGTCATTTCCTGAGGTTTCATCGCCTTCTAGGTCAATATCCTCACCGCTATCACCATTTTCTTCTCCAATGGATTTTGCATCATCTGTGGCTTCAAACTGTTCCTCAAGTGTGGCACAATTCGCACCGACTCCATCTTCTGAACTCAAATCACAATGCATCGGTCCGACTTCTGGTTCAACATATTCATTTGCTCTGGAATGAGAACTTCTATCGGCTTCCAAATAATCATTTCTATACTTCTCTCCTAGACTTCCTAAATCACTGTTATTTTGAATTTGAATGGCTTCCACATTATTGGACCCTAGACTGATTCTCCTATCATCGTAATCCGCACACATTTTCACATCCTCACTGGCTTCTAAATGGTCTTCATTTACTTCAACGCTCAAAACTCTGCCACTTGGCGTTGGCAACTCCTCAGCATTTGCTAAAACTCCTCCAAACGGCTTCCTATATGGTGACAGGATTGGCTTTCTGTAGGGTGAAAACAATATTGGCTTCCTGGGTACTTTCTCTTCCTCTGTTATGAAATCTGTCTTCTGACAATCCTGCTTTGGCTTCCCCTGACGTTTGACATCACATGGCATGCAATATTTCCACAAATATTTGTAATAGGCTTCCAAATCTCTATTCTTAATGTTGGAATTGACAATGGTTACACAGTAGGGTTTAATTGAGACTGAATGGCCTACTGATCCATGCAGTCTCTTACCCCATTTCCCAGCTCTTAACCCTGCACATCCGGTACAAAAACCTGAACATTGTGCTCTAGCAGCCATGCTTTCCCATGATAATCATTGCCATGATGTCCACACCCCTATATCGTAAGCATGCATTGCCAAACTGAGAGAAATCTTGAAGAAAGTGATGTAGGTTAGGTACCTAATTGCCAATTGGATCTTACGAACAATGGTTAGTGATCCGTCCAATAAAGACATTCGGCATGTGAAAGTCCAGCGAACAATCTCAAGCTTTTTTACGTTGGGCGCCATGTAACGGATAATGGGCCAAACAGGCTTGAGCTCAACTCAGGGTTGTTCATGTATGTGGTCAGTTGGACTTTCTCATACCAAATAAAAACGATTGGAGAGATCACTTACCAGATTTAGGAGGCTACAGGTGATTATCACAGTATTCACACTTCACAGGCTCATGACGCACCACAAAATCTCCAAGGAAGGCAAAGAGCTAAAAACCAACCAGCTCGGCCCAAAGCACTATGTAAGACAGACAGTATCCTACCTACTTCCTTGCGGCACTAGATCAAGCTGATCACCTAATTTTATTTCATCAAACAAATGAGTAGAGAAAACAATGATGATATTTGACTTTTAAACTTTTAGGCATTGATTTTAAGATGGAAGTGGGCTGACGTTGAAACACTGATGCCGGCTATGAAAAACTAAAAGAAACGCCCTGGCCAGAGCTGGACGAGACACAGTGACATTAAGAAGAAAACAAAAACAAACAGTGAGTGAAACAAATAGGTAACAATTAAAATCACGTAAAATGCAATTGCTTTGAAAATATCACAGTAGTTGACATTGTCTGACTAAGAAAAGATCAGTGTGGGGATGTTGTCTGAACCCACTTAGGAACACTCCGTGTGACATAATTGTCCTTAACTGCAGACTGCTCCTGTATCCAACTTCCAAGAAACAATATTTCTCCATCTATATCCTCGAAGGAATGTTTCACAAGTTGTGGTATGAACCAAGATACTGGCCAGTTCTTTACAAAATCACAGGCTACAATGGCTGCTGCAATTACGTAGGTGCCTGTCCCAACTGGATTCAAATGACCGACGACTGCAAGTGAAGACAAATCTGTATGGTGCCTCATAACTCTGTGAACCAATATTTCACCAGGCATCTAGCCCATTTCAACGATAATCGTTCTACTATTTAGGCAACAAGTGAGACCTTCCTAATCATAGGCCCAACCCTTCCCTCCTGGGAAAGTTGGAAATCAAAAGTAAGTAATTTCAAGAGTGTGAAATAAAAACCTACCTAACCAAGGGAATAATACCTATCTAACAAAGGGGACTTATGTGAAAGCTATGGAAGTTGCACATTAGCGCTACATTCTAAATCGCGGAATTTGCGAACTGAGGCTGCAGTGCGAATTTTTACCCCCGAACCTCCAAACCAAACCACCCTCTTGATGGAATTGTGTAAACTCTTTGAGGCCGATTGTTTGCACAAGGAAATGTGACTTATGTCAGGTACTTTATCCTTATTCGGCCACGAAACTGGAGTTGAGGAGGGTCCAACACTCTGTTTCAATCGATTTCGGGCTGTGATCCAGCCCATCTTCAGGAAACGTCAGCACGGGGTAAAAATCGAAGTGTTCCACGGAAGTCGTGTCGTCAAATGGTGAAACTCTGTCAACTGAGGTAAGATCGCGTCGGCTGCTAGAGGTTCAGGAATTCGGCGTCCACCAGATCGCCTGAACCTCTAGCAGCCGACGCGATCTTACCTCAGTTGACGTTGACAGAGTTTCACCATTTGACGACACGACTTCCGTGGAACACTTCGATTTTTACCCGATACCACTTCGATTGAAACAGAGTGTTGGACCCTCTTCAACTCCAGTTTCGTGGCCGAATAAGGATAAAGTACCTGACGTAAGTACTAAGTGGTGGTCCCTGAAAACCGGACAGGACTGCCGGACAGGCGGAAAGGACCGCCGGACCGACCCGGACAGGTTAGGTTAGGTTATATTAGGTTAGGATAGACTACCGTAACCTGATCTAACCTAACCTAACCCGTCCGGGTCGGTCCGGTGGTCCTGTCCGGCTGTCCGGTTTTCAGGGACCACCGACGTAAGTCACATTTCCTTGTCCAAACCACCCTCGTCTAATCTAATCCAACCTAACCCAATAAAACAAAATTCAACCCAACCTAACCAAACCTGTGGAGTGGCGAAACAAGGTGTTCTCGGGCCCCGGGCAAAAAGTTTTGGCTGGGCCCCCCTCCCCGCAACACAGGACAGGATAGAGAAAAAAATGAAATTTCGTGAATCTCACATTTTGTAACAACAAAAAATAAAAAATTGAATTAGCAGAAAAGTAGAAAATTGACATGTCCTGTGCTGGAGCGGGGTGCAAGGGGGCCCAGCCCAGCAATCCAAAACAGAGACTAAAAAGTATGAAAATCAGGGATGGAATAATTCATGAATTATTTAAATAATTCAATTTTTTGAATTAATTCGGAATTATTTGAATTATTTGAATTAATTCATGAATTAAATCAAGGTGCAATAAAAATGAATTAATTCAAAAAATACATGAATTAATTCAAATAATTCATAGAATAATTCATTTTTTTTTTTTGTTTTTTATGGCACATGGGAATTCTCTCTTTGGTCTCTTTGGGTTGCAAACCTGCTCCAGCTTACATACATCGCTGGACAGCAGTAAAAAAACAAAAACAAGAACTGCCACCATTTCACCAAAAAATAATATCATGCATAATGACCTGTGGTCATATCCACGAAGAATTTGGTTGCAGAAGTTTACGGTCGACTCACCTTTCACCTACCATCATGCAATGTGTATTTGCAAGGCAGGTAGCTGGTTCTGGCCAAAACATAAAATTTGAGGAATTTTTCTTCAAAGCTCAAGCTCATGTAAATCCAGCTCTATCCAATATTAAATTAAATTAATAAAAATGAACGAGTGAATTTTTTTCAAACCCCCACTCCACAGAGTATTTGTGCCCACCAAAAGACTCTCATCAATCATCAAGGGACATTTTGATGCCCATTTGGCACACGGGGGATTTTTTGGGAGTTTGCCAAAAATGAAGAAAATCATTCTTTCCTTTCATTTCTTAGTGTTGGCAATATTTGCCTGAAGATTCCTCAAATTTTCTGCATACATTTCCAATAACAATTATCAATACACCCTGTAGCATCCCTACAAGGTACTGAGGTACGGTACGTGCATCTTTTATGCTATTTATTTGGATTTTGTTTGGTTTTTGTAATTTGTTTGTCTTCATTGCGAAGCGAAGAATGAAAAATGATAACAAACAACTGCATTTGCATAAAAATATGAATTTGAGCTTGAAGAGAGATGCTGGTAAGTGGTGCCTTGAAGCTCGGTGTTCCATTTATTGCTTTGGTATGCTGCAGCTAGCTAGGTAGCTGAAATGCTTGTTACCATTTACCAATTTTACAGTGCAATCTCGATTATCCGGAACCCCTTAAATCCTGATTGCTTTTCAGCTTCATTTTTAACAGTTCCATTCTACAGCACTGTGTGAATGCATAAAACATTTTTACTTTTCACTAAGGCTATTTCTGCATTGTTTATCTGCAGATAAAAATGGAATGTACATGCAGTATGATATGTACCAAGAAAACAAATGTGCTTGCCTTGTGGAAAACTTACCAACAAACAACATTACGTACCAATAAACCCCGCTTATATGGAAAATTCAATTACCCGGACGCCGCACCCTTTTTAATTAATCGGGATAATTGAGATTGCACTGCTGTCTGGGTTGATTCAGGCACTCCTGGAACGTGTTCCTTTCTTGCTTATGGTGGCTGGTGAGTGTGGAACACTCAAATTGGCCTCAACTGACAACTCCAGCTTGAGGAAAGCACAAATTTGAACATCACCCAGAAGATACTAGTCTAGTCAATCCAGAGATATCTTAACCAGATGGTCAACCAAGAAAGCCATCCTGTTTCCTGGTATCAGGGATTCAGGGCCACCGCCTCCACCAGGGGACACCTTTTTGTGTTATGCTCCTCGCAGACCAGACACCAGTGCATAGTCACAGAAACAATAAACATTGCTGCGCCCTGACTGACCGACTGCGCAACAACGCCCTGACTGACCGACAAGGCGATGAGAAACTGCATCATCGGCAACACGACAACAATCAGATCCACAAGCACAAGTGTCCATGGCCGCGACCGGTCCAGGGCCCTCGACCGGACCGGGCAAGGGCCCTCGACTGGGGCCCCACAGTAGCAAAGCTCTTGACAAGAGCAAGAGCTTTGCTGGGCACCGGTCGGCAGTCGGGGGCCGGGCTCTTGGTACCGGTAACGAAGATCAAGGTCCAGGCTGCGCTTTTTGCGCATATCTCTTGTTTTGGTCTTCGGGACCCAGGGCCAGTTATCACCCAGCCGGGCGGAGGCTTTAATAAAAAAAATCCACATTTGATTTTGTGCGATTGCCAACGCTGAACGCAAAACAAGCATTGTTCGTTTTTGTCGTTTTTCGAAGCAAAAAGGAACAAGGATGGTAATATTGCGACAAATTTTGCCTCTTGCATGCAGTTGAGTGGCTCCCACGCCACGGCCACCAGACCAGTGGAGTGGAAGGCGACTGAAGGAGTCCCCTATCTTATCCTCGGACTGGATCCCCTATCCCCTCATCTCCAGCAGGCAGCATGGCGCCCGTCACGCGTGACTGATGAATAACTGACCAGTTCCAGTCTAGTTCACACCCTCCCTCTGATGCCCTGACATAAAAAAGGTCCCCTCTCACACCCTGATCAAAAAAAGGTTCCCTCTCTCACCCCCATAAAAAGGTCCCCTCTCACACCCCATCAAAAAAAAATCTCCCCTCTGACCTTATAGGTACCCCGATAAAAAAAAAAAAGGCTCGTCGTCGGGCCCCCCCAGACCCTTGGGCCCCGGGGCAGTGCCCTGCCAAGTGCCTGCCCATGCGGTAGTTAGGTACGCCCCTGCCTGTGGACCCTGTGGTTCTGCGTATTTCGCTTGTTCCCCGAAATGCCATATTGTAATGTAACTGCAGGATAACACAGAATTAGATGCTCACAGGGCTGAATTTTCGCATGTGGGCATCCCTGCACACAGACAGTGCAACGCTTAAGATGCGTCCATGAATAATCACATTTTTCTCGTCAAATCACATCGGAAAAGCGGAAAATATCTGCAGCAGCTGAGGCGTGCTCAGCATTGGCCATCACAGAGGCTGATCCAGGCATCGCCATGGCTACAAGCCCAAGCCATCCAGATTGGTCATTTTCTTGTTCATTTTGAAACCCACCACCTGCCAATGATGGCGGATGGCCGCGGGCGAGTCCAGTTGCCATTACAATGTTATACAGACTTGCAGGCCATTACAAGCCCTCCGCTGCATGTTTTGATAAGCAATGGAAATGCAACCACGTTCCTTTGTTGAAATGTCTTGCCGACGTTCCTTGTTCAATACCACAGTGGAAAACATCCAGCATCGACGACTGGTAATCTACCTGCATGCAGGGATGCCCACATACAAAAATACGGCCCTATGAGCACCTAATTCTGTGTTATCCTGTATTATGTGCCCTACAGGCACAAACCTACAGGCACAAAAAAAAGTTACCACATCGCAGGCATTCAACAAAAACAATCTCAACTTTCACTTAAAAAAAACAATCTCAATTGACCGGTTTTCGTCATGTTTTTGTCCGACTTGCGTCGTCGCGAAAACTCCAATGCAAATTTCAATTGTGGCACAAAGATGCGATCGAAATATGTATATGGCTATTTTTAGACATGACATGCGCATGCGCAGAAGATACCTCAGTTTTCATGGACAAAGGCGTGTCGGAACAAATTCATTTTTATTTCTGTGTTCGACGTGTTCACATGTTTGTGTTTTTCCTCCATTTTTCTGCGGTGAAATCACTTTTTTTTGCTGCACATTTCTGCATTTGTCAGCACACTTTTTCTTCAACTGGAAAAGTGAACTTTTTCTGAACAATTAATACCTAACTCAGTGGTTGAGTTTGGTCGAGGTTTTTTTTTCTCCAAAATTCAAAGTTTCTTAAAAATGGCCGCATAGGTAATAATTCTTTGAACTTTCCAAATCACGGTTTTGGGGTTTCCTCCATTGGGTGAGAGCTTTCCAAGGCCTGATTTGGCTGAGGATTGTTTGAGCTAGTCTGTTTGTTCATGCAGGACATTTTTCAGAATTTTGTATAATAATTGGTTAAAAAAAAAAAAAAGAAGATTTACACTGCCCATAATTTCCATTTTCCACAATCGCTCATGTGCAGATTTCCCTCAATAATTTTCTGTTTTTTTCTCAACATTTTCTCCCATTTTGAGTTGTTTGTAGCGTTCTCCATTTTGTTGCAACTTGAATGGAGCTTCAGGCACAACAATAATTGCTCCACAATTTCTGCTCTCAAACAGTCTTTTGGGGTGTCGGAAAGGCCAAATTATTTCTCTGCAACTCAAACCTAAGTATATTGATCCAAATTCAATCTCGTCTTCATGCCCAGCTCGAGAAGCCTTGGGGTAAGTTGTTAGTTTTGCCAATGCATTGGTGTTTTAGGAGTCTACCTAGTTAAGCGACACGTTTCCATCAAGGGGGAGCAGTGTGTTTGAGAACCAAGTTTTGTGGGAGAGCTTGTTTGTGGACTTGTCAGCTGGCATTTTAGAGCTGATGCTGACAGATCACCCAGTTCACATTAAGAAAGATGAAGCTGGTAATTTACTTTCTTTTGACTCACCTACAGCAATCATGTTTGCTGAGCAAACATGATTTTCAATTGGGGGCAAATTGGGTGTTTGGAGATGAAAAATTTCTCTTGGTGGGATGTCGCTAATCTGGAATGATTGTGTACGTAACTTGGGGCTTTGGTTGGATTCCAGTCTTTCCTTTCTTCCACATCTTACAAAAATGTCTGCCAAAATATATTCTAAACTGTATGCTCTTAATCGTGTTGGCTGGCAACTTGATCAAGGAACAAAAATAAGGCTGGTTTTATCTCTTTTTCTACCAATTCTAGACTACTGCAGTGAAATTTATATTTGTGCCCCTGAAGGCTCTTTGAGAAAAGTTGATAAAATTTTCAACATGCTTGTGAGGTTTGCAACTGGGCTCAGAAAATATGATCATATATTACTGGAGCTGTCAAAGCACTTGGTTTAGATAGACCTGCTGTTCGTCGGAAAATTAGCCTGGTTGCTTTGTTACACAAAGTTATCCAGCATAAATCACCTCCGTACATTTATGACAAACTGGCTTTTGCATCTCACTCCTATCCAACTAGGTCTTACCAGTTACCACAGGTCTATTCAGTATTCACATTAAACAGCAATATTTGAGAAGGGCCCTCACTACCAAGCTGTTCTTATGTATAGATCTCCCCCAATTGAATGTCATGCCCAAACAAGTCCTCATTTGTTCAAGAAGCTTGCTGGCTCATATTTTCGATTATTGTCTGCCTAGATTCTGCCACGTCTCTTGGCATGGAACTCATCAAATTTTGTCTGGTCTAAAACCAGCTGATAGGCAGTGTAGGTAGGTGTCAGTCATTGAATTATATTGTTTACAACTTCTCATTTTTCATGTATTCATTTTAGTTGCTATTTTTATTGTTATTATTAACCAAGTTGCCTGTAAGAGTAGGTAGCTGTTTGCTAAAGGCCGCTATTTTCCTTGAGAAATAAAGACTTTTGAATTTGAAAAAAAGAGTATTGTTTTGGGTGTTCCATGCACTGTCACATTTTTTGTTTTGAAGCCATAATAAAACGGGCGGGGGGACTCCGTCCCCTATTAAAAAAAACAAGAACTTAGCAGCTGTCACACCAGCTGCTAAGTTTTCCATTTTTTGTTTTGAAGCCATAATAAAACAAGAACTGAACACTCCATAACATAAATCACAGCAAATGAAACCAACAAAGGAATTCAAAACAACTGGTAAAACCTTTAGAATTCTAGAATTACTCTGAACAAAACACAGAAAAAATGTCGGGACAAAATTAGGCTGAGGTGCATTCAAAATTCTGTAAATGGCATGCAGACGATGCTACAAACTTGAGACATCAATTTTGCATAAAAAACATGGAGGAGGACGGATATATACGCCCAAAGAATTTAGTGCATGCATGCCAATAAAAGTGCTGGGCGTATATATACGCCCAGGGAATTTTGTGCATCGATTTTTTGGGCATATATATACGCCCAAAGGGCGTATATGACACCTCAGCGAAACCTTTAAGTGTCAAAATAATAAAAAATGGGTTCATACCTGCACGTAGTTGGGATTGCCCGCAGACAGCCACCTCCTCTGCGCACACTGCCTCTGCAGCCTCATAGTGCTGGCTGAAAGAACGGAAGCTTTCACAGCCTCAGCCGAAAGTGGAAGGGAAAGGATCGGCGGATCTTGTGGCCCATGAAGACAACCTCACATTAGTCATGGATTTTTTTAGGGGTTAAATTTGCTCCGACTCATGCCACAAGTTTTCTCAAGTGATTTGCTTCTCTCAAATGTGATTTTTTTCCGCAGCTTACTCTTTTTCACCACCCAAAATGTGTCCACCAACCTCTCAATCTCTACATGTCCCCACTCAAAAAAAACTTTGACCGTTTGTGAACATGTGGATCCGAACAAGACAATAGGATACATTGTTCACCATCAATGAACTTAAACCAAATCCTCAAATTCAAACAGCAGCAGCATAATGAACAAAAATTAAAAATCACGATGTATAAACATCTCAAAATACAACAAAATCGAAAGAAAATGTGTGTATCCCCACAGACCCCCTATGTTTGGGCTGGTTACTCCCAAGTCACCAGCTCAGAAGCCCATTCATCACAAGTAATTTAAATGCCTTGTTATTCGCCAGGAAACCCAACCACACCAAACCAACACTGTTGCTGCAGTGGTTGGGTTCTTGACGCATAAAATATCAGCAATGAAATAAAGCTGTGCCTGTATACATGGTAGGCAATTACCAAAATGTAACTGTGTAATGTGCAAATACTTTTTTTTTCCTTATGTTATGCTTTTTATGTCATGCTGCTGTCTTTTCCTTGATGATAATAAATTAGATATCGGCCAATGATGACGGCAAACAAATGCCATGAAGTACATGGAAGCTTCACACTGAGGCCTTAAAAAAATGTAATTGGTACCTATCATGATCACATTTCAAGATCACATTTCTCCTTTCAAAAGAGATGATCGCACCTGCAAACGATCCAAAACTTGGTGAATTGTTGATCCAGGGAAGCAGCAATTGGATTGAATAGGTATGAAAATTTAGGGCCAATCGCTTAAATTGAGAGTCCCTGACAAACAACCAATCCCTCAGACCAGCTATTTCCTAACCAGAAATTATCTTTCGCTGACTCATAAATTCTAATCACAGAAGAGAGAGGAAACACTTTACTGAAACGTTGGGCGCCATGAAGACATCCTCAGTCCTCACCTTAGTTTGGATTCTTTTTGGGGGTTAAATTTGCTCCGATTCGTGCCAGAATCTCGGGAAGTGATTTGCTTCTCTCAAATGTGATTTTTCCGCAGCTTACTCTTTTTCACCAACCAATATGCATCCACCAACCTCTCAATCTCCACACCGATCAACTGGCGGGTTTATCGTGGTTTGGATGTCGGTTGTCGTTCACAGTCTGTTTCACACTCAACACATTGAAGTGCAGGTACTTACATCGCAGGGTTATCATTTTCTTATTTGATATAGTTTTATAGGTATCATTCATGTGTATCATTTTCATTCATACATGTGTCACATCATAATTGTCTGGTTTTGCCCTTTTTTCAGGCTTGTGTTGTGGAGTGCTTCTTATGTTCCCAAATTTTTGTGGGGGATTTACCAATTATATTTCTTCAACAGCAAAACAACAACAAAACAGCCAACTCAAACTTCAACCCACATTGGTGTGTAATGTCAATGCCCATATCACCACAGGCCACAGGGTAAGATCTGGGAGATCGATTGTGTGAATATTTGTAGCGAGGAGTGTAGATATTTGCAGCGAAGAGATACCAAGAAATCGGGGAATGACCAATTCACAATGTCCACTTTGGATGTAGCTTCTGTTGGTGGTTTCCGATTTGATTTCGCATGCCATGTTCACATTTCATGTGTCGCAGCTGTTCAAAAATAATTTAATTTTTTTGGCAAAAACCAGTGCCATTTAGCTCATTGGTGCCATCTGCTGTTAAATGGCAGAAGGGTCTAATGACCATTTTTAGTTTTTTTTTGGGGGGAGGGGGGTTTGTATTGCAAACGGAAGGGCCTAAAGTGTCATACAGTTTGTGGCAAAAGGGCATCGGGCCGGTACCTAAGGCCGGAGAGATCTCCGATGCTTTTTTAAAAACCACCGGTGAAAGTTGCGGATATCCACGTTTTCGGGGGGAAGGGATCGATAATCCTCAACTATCTCCGGTGGTTTTGAAACAAGCAACAGAGATCTCTCCGGCCTAAGTGTGCTGAATGTAGGTAGTTTATCTGATGCATCATTATCTCGATGGCACCCAGTGTTTCTGGTGTGGACGGTTAGGTACCTACTGGCAAAAGGGCATAAATGCATAGAAATTTTAGTCTTAACTCTAACACAAGGGCCTTAATCGGTCCGCTTTAGCCCTTTTGCCTCTGTGTGTTTCCAATGATATTGTGCGGTAAATTTCCATCCTGTTAAAAAGAGCCAAAGTTATCCCTGTTTTTAAGAAAGGTGACCGTAGCAGCATAGGTAGCCAATCACAGATCAATAACGGTTCTCCCAACACTTGAAATCTGTCAGAAATGGTGCAATACAATTTCCTTCTTCTACATTTGCAATCAAGGAAACTGTTAAACTCGAATTTATTTAGCTGTCTTCTGAACCAAGTCTACTATGGATGCTCTTCACCTTTTGACAATACAATTATTTTGAGAGGCTTAGAGAAAAAGAATCTGCCTGGCACTATTTTTTGGTTTTTTCTGAGGCATTTGATCACATTGATCTCTTTTCTTGTAAAAAATTGCACACTTATGGTGTACCAAATGGTTTTGCCACTTGCGCTCTTCCTTCAACTTTCTCATCATTTATTGAAAAGAGAGCAAGTTGTCAAGGCACAAAACTCTTTTTCAGATCCGGTACAAGGGGAGTGAAATGTGGGGTTCCACAAGGAAGCATCCTGGAACCACTGGGCAGATGCAAAGTGCTTGCTACAGCCTTTATCCAACCTCTTGCTCTTGCTGGTGCCTACAATTTCACAAATCTATGCAATCGTGCTGCATGATCTGGCTCCGTTGATCACAAACCTTATCATCCTGCAGCTACTGCATGGGGAAAGTTGCTCTTGCTCTTTTCGACAATTTATTGCTGCAGGTGCGATTTGTTGGACCGACGCTTGGAATTGAAAATGTTACCTAATTGTTCTTGTGAGCATTCCTAAAAATCATAATAATGAACAAATAAATTACATTGGGGCAGAAACAATCCTGTAAAATTATTTTCTGACCCCAGTAAAAATGTTGGTTTCATTTTTGACAATATGTTTCTCATGGAAAAATGGAGCAAATGCACAGGCAACCATCTCTGAGAAACTAAAGGTGAAAAAGAATTAACAAAAAGGTTCCAAAATAGAAAAAATAAAGATAAAAAGGAAAAAAGAAAATGTCCCCGCTGGGTAGGTATCGAGCCTCCGTCACCTTTTTTGCTGGTTTGGAGGTGGCAGTAAATGTAACAGACGCAGTGGGCCAATACCTAGTATGACACGAGTAACAGTGATATATTGAGTAATAATGAGTAGTTGTGCATGCAGAAGAGATGGCTGTCGGCAGGTATTCCGAACTTCTAGGTCGGTACCTACCTTGATACCAAAAATACATAATCAGTGCACATTTTTATGCAGGTTTCCTGCCTTCAATTTGCCAAGGTTTCCAATAGGAATCTATTCACACAAGTGTTGAGTCTATTTTCAAAAATGAAGCTCAAAGCTGGTGATGCTCTTCAGAATAACCTCGGTGCCTCCTCGGATATATCAGTTAACGAACAAGTTTTGAAGGAATGTCATTTGTTGTACACAGCTGATAAATGGGGTAAGTCTTGCTCTGTGGATTAATTGAAGACATTGACCGGATAAGGGCACAAGTCAAACATTTTCAGAAACCGTTTTTTTGCATTTTGTGATCAGTGGATAAGGGCACATCTGTTTTTCGGACTTTCCCTCTTCTGTTATTGAATTTTGTGGAATGCCTTTATCCACTTCTATTGTGTGTGGAAGAATTATGCGCGTATGGGCATTTGTATGATGGGGTGCACCAATGTCGGGCAAGAATGCCTCAGTGGTTAAAGGCATGATGCAAAATGTTGATGGTTAAGGGCATTAATCTGGAAAAGTGGTTGAATAAATTGGTGCAGGTCAATGGAGAAGGGCATTTGTGTTAATTCACAGAGAAGCCTTGAAGAGTGGGTAAAGGCACATTCCTAATATTCCTATATTCAGTTAATCCTCAATGATTCAATCTGAGAGGAACAGACTTTGATGATCATCTTGGTTGATCATTTGCACTTGTTTTTACTGCTTGCATATGAGTGTTTTCACCCTCATCTGTAAGATTTCTCCTCAGCAATTTTTTCGAGAGGACAAACTGATGCATCACCAATATTTCGTGGTCGTAACTCTGTGATCTAAGTATCAATCTGCATAAACAATACATTGAATCCATTTTTTGCTCTACTTTACGTAAATATCCTATGTTCGTCACTCATGGCAGGTTTAGGTATAGCCGGCCCAGATTTTTGGGACTAAAATTATTATTCCCTAAAACCCTTTCAATGAAGAACCGACAACGGTCTTGCCCTTAATGCACCGATATCCAAATCAAACCGATTTTTAATTCTTTTTTCCCACGAACTATCAGAGACTGGAACAGCCTTCCTGTTACATCCAATTTTCTTTCCAGGGCAAGGAAATCTCTGGGCGCCGCACCGATTTAAGTTCTTAGTGATCCTCTTTCATCACGCACTGACTCAATGTGTTTTGTCCTCTTGTGTGTCATCTGCTTTTTACTCGCTTGACAGCTTGACTAACACTTAATTGTGTCCAATTTTTTGTGTTGTTCTCCTGCTGCCAAAACACGTTGTAGCAGCATTGCTTTAATAATAATAATAAATAAATAAAAAAGAAGAAAAAAAAATAAAATTTCTTCCCATTTAAAATGCATGCATGCAGTTTTAATTGACATGTGCCCTTACCTCATCAACAATGTGGCAAATGCCACAAGTGAAAAAAAATAAAAAAAATTGGGCACATCCCACATTTTGGCAGCTTTGAGGCATTTTTCTCCAGAAGTTAAAATCGTTGGTTGTGCCCTTATCCGGTTAGTGTCTTCAATTATGAAAACTCTCTGACATGAGTAGTTTCACACTGGGGTTTTTATGGTAGATTACCTGTGCAAGAAGGACATGATGCCGGACCACCGCAGAATCAGGAAATTTCCAACCTTGCGATTTGTCCATTTTTGACCGAATCCTTTACCAGCACCTGTTTTAATCTGGAGTACTTTCATGCCACCGTGAGGCAACAGCAGGACCAATTGAAGGAGCTGAGAAACTTCAGATCAGCCGGATCACCCACCATGACAATATGCCTGACTTGGGTTTTTCTTATTTTTCGACTTGGACTCTCATCAAAACCTGACGATCTATCGTGTGATCCAGTTGATATGAAGTGTCCTGCCTGTTGATAAGGTGCCCCTCGGTGGCATGAAATTATGTAGGCCCTACTCCAGGTCAAAACTGCTGTAGGAAAAAGGATAGGGTCAAAATGGGCAAATCGTAAAGTAATTTCCTGCTTCTGCGTTGCCAAACATCGTTTCCAAGGCCAACAATTTTCCGCTTCTTCACCATTGGCGCTGTTTTCCAGTGCATTTTT
Source organism: Sinentomon sp. SZTP_YWyxl (assembly GCA_030068105.1). NCBI lineage: Eukaryota > Metazoa > Arthropoda > Protura > Sinentomata > Sinentomidae > Sinentomon > Sinentomon sp. SZTP_YWyxl. The sequence continues at coordinate 17,416 of JASGXE010007269.1, forward strand.
GGCATGTTCATTTGCACACTTGACGTTGCACCAAAACCAAGAGAGGGAGAAACAGAGAAAAAAATTGGGATCACTGACAATTTCGCGATTTTCTTCTTCTAAATGCAACAAGCTGTGTATTTTGCACTGAGATGCAGGTGTCATTTTTGCATTTCGTTTGATCTGTGCAGTTTGTCTCAACTTACAGATTGTCTATTGCTGACTCATTTTCAAGTGTCATGAAAAAGCATTGTTGCAGCCACCCATTTTTCCTTATCTCTGTGTAGCGTGCAGCCCCTCACCAGGAGTTCCATTCCTGATGCCAAGTGCAACCAAATTCCTTCAATTGTTCTTCAACCAGGCTCACAGAAGCCATCTCTTTCTCTGCACAGAAATCTTAAAAGCCCAACATCTTCCTCTTCCAAACATTTTCTCTCAATTTGATGTTCTCTTTCTTTTCTCTTGCCTTTTCCGAAGCAAGCATTGCCCTGAGCAGCTGTCACATGTGTGAAGGCAGCCACCAATAATAATTGTGTGTCAAGGTAGTGGTCCATTATTTGGGAAAAAGGAATTCAGACATTCCCATAAGGGGCCGAAGGCCAGCCACCCTCCCTTGCCAAAGGCCAGGGCCCACCCCTGGTCGGAGCCTGGGGAGCCTTTCTATGCTAGAGGGCCAAGAAAAACCAACTCCATGGTTAGATATCTCTCAATCACGAGAGAGAGGTCCCCACGACCTTCGTCGAGGGCAGAGGATAAAAAATGACGAAATCATTCGAAAAATGTCATTTTCAAAATGGAGAGTTTCAGCTTCCCCCTTCGGTCTCATGGAACCTCTCATTAATTAAGTTTTTCGAATCTAATCTATGAATAGTTTACAGTTCTAACTTGCATTTCTCTAAAAGTCAGAAGCCTGAAAGAATGCCATTATTGCCATAATGGGCAATTTCCTTGGATTTTACATTGGTTTTTTGTGCCCAAGGCCAAATTAAGAATATAACAATAATTCCAAATTTTCCTCGGCTTTTGGGGGTTCCGTACTGTACTCCATGACTCCCCTTGCCAGGAGAAGGGATGTCAACGACTGCACATTCCTGATGTGAAATGCCCCCCAGTGGCTCGCTTGCCCCCTTTGCATGTGCTTTTGGCTTGCCCTGGTCTGGAATTTGACCTCCGGAACACTAATTTTGCACGTAAAATGAATCCAAAATTTCAAGATTTCTTCAGCTTGGAACCCCGCTGGGGCTCCGCCCCAGACCCCGATTACTGGAAGCTCAGCCCCCAGACCCCCCGTGCGATGGAGCTATCCCCCCCAAACACCCGCTCCCTTGGGAATGTCTGAAGGAATTGCCTTTTTGAATGGAACTTTTAAAAGGAAATTGAACTGATTTCAGTGTCTAACCAAGAGTAAATAGAATAAAGCTTAGCAAGAGTAAAGGAAAGTACCTAACTAAACGAGGGTTAAATCCTGAGAAGAGTGGAGCAATACCCGTATGAGCTCTTTGGCTGCTTTGCCTCAGAAAAAACAAAAATTTCACTCATTCTGCCCATACTGTCCGGAGTTCCATCTGAATTCGATCCATTTAATTTCCTTTCCTGGTGACTGCTTCCACAGGAAAAAAAGCTCCGACACCAAGCCGGAGCAAGTCTCAAACACACCAATATCGTGCTTAACTGCACAAGTTTTTGCGATCGCCAAAGTCGGCAATATTTTAATTTTTTGTATTCTAGTCGTGGTTACTTGTAAGAAGATATTCAGAACTGGCATGGCAAGTACCAAAGTGATAGGCATGAAGGAAAAGATGATTTTTCTGGTCCAAAAATAAAGACTGCATTCATCCATCTAGGTACATTTCTGTATTTCTTTTGAGGAATTGGAAAAAGAAGCTGCAAAAACGCAGGCATGAGAATTTTGCCCTTAATGGCTTCATTTCACCCCTTTTCACAATTTATGACGATTGCATATTGTTTGGATTGAAAATCTGATGGTTGAAATCCGATGAAAACTTTTCAAAATATGACCACAAATGGCAATGCGGACAATCAAAGAATTGCATGGATAATTTCTGTTGAAAGCGAAGGTGCCAATCTGCAATGGTTTTACCAAAATAGGCCGATTGGAAAATCGGCTTGGAAAATCGTTGGAATACTTGGGAAATCGTTTTTGTGAGGACGTGACGAACTGAAAGAAGTGGATTGTGGATTTGGGATGGTGAAGCTTGTTTGCTTGGACTGGCATCAACAAAGCATTCCTTTCCACCTTTATGCTGATCCCCCCTGATTTCTGCCTTCTTGCACCGATGCAGAAGTTACCTATTGGATTTTGAGTCCACTGGATTGGCATTACCTAAGGTGTTTGTGTTAGAATAGGTTGTTAATCCGGGAATGGCAACCTCTGGATGCTCTGGTTCGAGGCCAGGAATGGCAACCTTTGGATGCTCCATTTCAACAAGACAATGATGCTTCCTGCCACATAATTTATCAAGGCTCTTTTTAAAACAAGAGCATTCAAGTCCCTTTTCTCCTCACAAATTCTATCTCGATCGACCTGCATTCGAATCATGACGATCTGTGTGCATGCAAACAGGATAGGGACACTTTCTGATTGTTTGGGTGCACTTATCAAGTGTTTCTCGCTTTCTATACAAAATGAAGAGGAAATGAAGGTAAATTCTCAAAATATCAATTTGTAGTTTGGAGCTTAGGGCTACGAACTTGCAGGACACCCTGCATACTTCCAGCTTGCCTCTGGAAATCTGTTAAACTAATCATGCCGGAAAATCACCATTTTAAATTAAAATCTTCGTATGTCAACATTGAATCGAGCGATGAGGTGTTCCTATTTCATATGACATGGCTGGTGGTCAGTTAAACTGGTCGTGGAAAGATTCAGAACCAAGTCGCGCAAGTGCCTACTGTGTCATCAATGTCATGTTAAAATGTCCCAAAAATCCTCATGATGAGAGGAAATGCTCACCAATTTTGTGACGGTCCTCTCTTCTGTTGAGCAAAAGTGTGGCCTTAGACTGATATTGGTGAACATGGAAACATTGCCAAAGCAAATGCTACGGGTGAAGATGTTTACCAAGTTTGAAACGATGCTACTTGCTGATCATTTAATTCACTACCTGCAGTTAGCACTCAGCATTCAAGCTCAAACCAAAACGAAGAAGCCACATGCATGTTTTCTGACGATGCATGAATCTTGGCTCACTCGGAACACCCCATGTTCTGGCAGTTTCATATTGCTTAAAGCGGAAACACGTAGGCGGGTACCATTAACTAGCTATTTACGGGCTGCGGCGTAAATAATAATTGTGGTTATGGTTGCTTGTTTGCTGATGAATAAAACCAAAATACTTGTGATTCATAAAAATGTGAAATGTGAAATTCGCATTATATGTTCCTTTTTCTGCTGCATTCCGTAAGTAACTTTTGTTGCTATTTTAAAGGTGGTAGACAGTGGCATATCAAGTCAATTTATCAGTTTGAAGCTTTCAGAAGGTATGATAATGATCTGGGCAGCTGTTCTAGGACACTTTTACTGCAATGAAAAACATTGCAGCAGAGGAACTGTGCAGGCACATCTTTCCACATTATTCTTGTCTGATGTTGTCACACTATGTCCAACTCTCAACATGAAACATGCCAAACAAAATCAACTTGGGCCCTGGTTCATCAATAAAATCTTGTGAAGCTCAGATATTACAATTTAACCGGGCACATGGGCATTCCCAGTTCATCTGTGGGAATTTTTGTCAGTGCGGACAATTTCCAGGAAATTGCGGGCAATAACATTCTTTCGTGATTTTGTGGAGGTAAAATTGCCTTCACCCCCGGAAACGCACAAAGTGTCACTTGGATAAAAACTCAGTTCTGTCACAGAACCAGTTTTTCGAGTAGGCCGATTTTCGGGAAGGGATGAGCTTGCCAATGTTTGTTTGCACGTAAGCTCGAAGGGACTAGGAACCATGCATCCAAATGGTCAGTGTTACCTACTACATCAAGTTGCAGGCAACACTAAAAGGATATTGTGAAAGCAGGGTTGCCAGCCACCTGGAAAACCTAGAAAATCCAGGGAATTGTAAATTTGCAACTGGAAAACCTGGAAAATCCAGGCAATGTTAAAAGCTTCAATTTTCTTGCCCACCCGAGATGGAAATTCAGCCTCGAGAACACTAAAATTGCACCCAAAATGGACCCTAAATTTTAAAATTTCATCAGATTCTGGGGGCTCCAGACCCCCTAGTGGGTCGGTGCCCAGATCTTTCCTTTGTTTTCAAGACCTGGAAAATCCAGGGAATTCTGCCAAGAATTTTAAGCGGCAACCTTGCATATGTCCTTACAGTTCACAAGCGCAGTGCTTTAGTACAGTGGCATCTTTTTTACCTTTCATTCGTCAGAAATTGTGTTTTTTCTTCCTTGTCCTGCGTTTGAAGTGCATCTGACACCACCAGAAATTGGACGGTCGTTCTTGATCCCCGTCCATCCCTCTTGTCGAACCTGGGTAACACTGGGCTCATGTTCCAAGATTTTTTCAGAATCCATCCAGTGAAGTATTTTTCGAACTTCTGCACGTTTGCCTTCTTTCAGCTCATTTTCAGTTTTTGAATTTTTTCCAGTCGGGTGCTTGTGCATCAACTTGCTTTGTGATGTTTCTGCCTAAAACTGAATCAATCTTTTACTTACTGCCATAAAGAAAACTGCCCAAACGAATTTCAACAGGCATAGGGTGTCCCAAAAAAGAATACTGAATCTCCTTTCAGAAGTTTCTGCCTTGTAATCTTGCCTGGATCTCGCCGCACATTTTTGGTTGCTGTCTTTGTTTTCTGTTCTATTATTGTGTTATGCAGGTTTTTCTTGTGTTTTAATGCAAACCTTGGCTTGCCTCTGTGCTCTAGTGACAATGGTCCAATTCACCGTTCCTGAGTGTGTTTTTCTGGTGGAACATTATTTTCGGAGTTACGGCCAAGGTCGCAACGACAGCCCCAGTGTAAAAATGTTCTGTGATGCTTTCCGGTGCTTTGTGGTACACTTGCTGCCCTTTTGAATCTTCTGCACAAAAGAAATTGTGCGAATCCGTGTGGAAATAAAAAGATGTATGTGTTCGCTTCTGATGTTTGAAATGACCTGAAACGCGAAGAAATGTCACGGATGAGAATAAGTCTGGACGCAATTTTGGTTGGCTGGTTTAATGGTTTAATCTCCACGCACCAGATTATCCGTCTGTGTCAAAGAATGCTTGCCCTGTTATCTGTTTTGAACCGGAAGATGTTTCCTTTTTCTGAAAAAACTATGCAGGATGGCTCGCCTGTATTTTTTTATCCAGGCTTTGCGCAGGCCTTTTCAGAACATCAAAATTAATTTCGTGGCGAACCTCGTTGGGCAGCAATGTTTGGAAGAAGCTACCAATCTTGGACTGAGCTCATGTCTTGTTGCCTTTTCCTGTCATTTTTTTTTTGTTTCTGCATCCTGTTCATTGCTGATAAAACTGTTATAGGACGTCGAAAAGTAGACGTATTTGATGCACTTATCTCATTTTCTACTTCTGGCAGGGCTATCATTGTCTGATTGCGTTATGTTTCCCACAGACATCCTGTCATGTCATTCTTTAATTTTTGTTTACTTTCTGTGGTCTGACTGCTCTGCATTGCAACATGTCAGATGTCTGAACTCAAAATGGGCCTCGAGAGCCGAAAACATCCGTGGGGAGGAAAATATCCTCAACACAAAAAAGTGCTGGGGGATTGTTGACCCTGAAGTTTTCCCACGCATTGTCTGCAGGTTTTTTTCTCCCTTTTTGCTGATTAAACCAATAAAAACTGACCCAACCTGCTCATCCTACCAAAAATAAATTGGCGACAAAAATTAGGTTCAGACGTTGAAACGGGATGGACAAATTATTGTAGCACGATTGCGGGGAAAATATTTTCCTAATTGCCTCAATTTGGGCAATAATTGTGTCCCCCCTTGTAATTGTGACATCCTTTGGCGCCAGCACACGACGCCTGGTGGGACTTTTTCTGTGGGGAAGTCAGGTAATTGTAGTGGCGGCGGAATTAATGCACTCATACCGAGGTCAAAATCTGACAGCTCCAAAAAGCACTGTTGATATCTGGTGCTTTAATTTCTACCGCCTGCATAAGAGTAAAAAGAAAGAAAGAAACGTTTTGGAGGCAACATTTAAATGGGAAAATACATTGTGAGTACATTCATTCCGCCGCCACGACACAAAGTGTGATCTCCTGTTTTTTTGCAGTATGTGTACACCAGGATGGAGTAGGCTGAGACCAGGCTGCAGGTTGAAGTAGGTTAGGAAAGTTAGGTTTGGTTAGATTGGTTAGCCTATAGGTTAGATTAGGTCAGGGTTCTCTATGTCTTGCAATTGAAACAAAACTTAAAATAACCTGGACCTAACCCATCACCCAATCTAATCTACCCCAACCTGATCTGACTTACCTGACGATAAACGAATTAAAAAAATAAACCCCACATTTCACTCAGCCCGCAATAAGATTAGATTGGAATGAAAAAAATGAAGCAGGAAGTGAAAAAACAAAGAAAATGCAAAAGTAAACCGTTTGTTGATGCGAGAGGGGTGATGCACAATTTCACAACACAGGGAAAAGGCGCACCCTATGGCATCTGCTGGCGCCAATGGCGGGCGAAATTGCTTGGCTCAGAGTGCGGCTATTTTCTGAAAATGATTCCCCGCAAAAGTGCAATTGTGTTCCCCCCTCACGACATAACCCCAAGTTTCAATAATTGCACGACAGAGAAAAAGCGGGAATTGACTAAAACGCAGAACCTGCTTGTCCTGCTGGTAATGGCCAGGTTGGGGTTAGGTCAGGGTCAGGTGAGGTTAATTTAGGTTATGATAACCTAATCTAACAATAACCTAACCTGTTTTGCCATTACCAGCCAGTGGCGTATATAAGGGGGGGCGGAGGGGGCGGCCGCCCCCCCAAACGCAACCACCAGTGTGTAGATAAAATGCCTTCGATCGAAATGGGGGTTAAAAATGAAACATTAAAAATTTGATTTTTTCAATGCTGGGTTATCGCTAACTCCTAGTTGCCTGGCAAATTTTTAGCACAGAAGGAAATGGCTAACATTTGCCTGTCGGAGTTAAGCGTTCACCCCGTATTGATCTCTCCGCCGTTAAAAAAATGATGGCTTTCCACCCAATTCTTTTACGCCAGAGAAAAGGACTTTTGTTCGATGTGCAAATTGCAAAATTGGACTGTTAATTTCAATGTTTATTTTGACCAAAGCATTTTATTATTATTATTATTACAAAAGGTTTAGACTGGCAACGAACAATTCGTTGGCGAAGCCAGTAAAAATTGCAGCAAGAGCTTTGTCAAACATAAAAATGAAGACAACCCACCGAGGGGCGGAGGAGAATGAAAGTTGGATTGAGCAAATTCTGTATGAGAGAGTGTTTGAGCCATAAAATTCTGAAATAATAAGAAATCAAATAGTCTATGAACAAGAAAAAGATAAGAATCTTTCAAAGAATGAGAGATCACAAGATAGATAAAAGAGGAAGGGTGCAAAAAGGACTCAACAGGAAGATAGGACTATGGTGAATGAAAAAGGGAGGGATGGATAAGGGTACTGACGAAGGGAGGAAGGAATAAAGGGAACTGTGGCCTGGATGGAGGTAAGTAGGTAGGTAAATAGTTAGGTAAGTAAGTAGGTAGGGAGAGGACGAGAAAGAGGGAGAGGAACATGGAGAGGAAGAGTGAGATAAAGAAAGAGAGAGAGAAAGCGAGAGAGAGAGAGAGAGAGGAGAGAGAGAGAGAGAGAGAAGGAGAGAGAGAGAGAGAGAGAGAGACGCTGAAGGCAATGATTAAAAAAGGGTGAGGTCAAACAACATAAAAGGTGACCGAAGAAGAAAATGCATCAAGCTGACAAAGAAACGGCTATTTGCAAAAGGGAACACAGCTCAAAACAACTTGACGAAATAAGATTGGACGTTCACAACGAAACGGAGCAGAGAAAAGCAACTGTGAAAGGCATTGAAAAGTTAACTGAGAGAATTGCCACATCGAAAATGAAAGGGTGCAAGTCCGCACATTCAGTGTATGCAACTTGAGTGAAAATTCAATTCGGAGAACTCAAAATGGACAACTAAAATTAGGTACCATGACTGGCACGAGAAATGACAGCAAGGGAGGTTTTAATTAAAGTAGTTTCACGTGATAGGGCATTCCAATCGACAATTGTTTTTGGGAAAAAGGAATCAGTCAGAGCAGATGTCCTAATCAGAGGTAAGGCAAAGCAAAGCCCGTGATCTGTTCTACGTTGGACAGGCTTAAGGGAATAATCTCTCGGAATGGCTGCATCTATATCACCAACAACAAATTTGTTGAAGAGTTCAAGACAGTGGTTGCGACGCCAGCTCTCAAGGGTGTTCAAATTCAGCTCGCACAACATGGCAGTCACACTGGATAACCTGCCATAATTCATTAAAATAGCTCTGGCCGCGCGTCTTTGGACATTTTCAATTTGTTGAATGTCAATTCTCTTGGTAGGATTCCACACAGCACACGCATACTCAAGTATTGGTAAAACCATTGTTATATATGCAAGTTTCTTTTGGGCGGTCGGCGCAAATTTGAGACTTCTATTTATGTAACAAAGGGCTTTTGAGGCTTTTTTCGTGACAAATTGAATATGGGTTTTCCAAGACAGATCATAATTTATGTTCACTCCCAAATATTTGAATGTTTTGACAACTTCCAAAGCCACCCCATCAATTAGGTAAGGCGGGATATGAAATGCAGTAGGCTTCCCAAAGCGCATAACCTTCGTCTTGTTAGCATTTATTCTCATGTCGTTTCTCGCGCACCAGTCAGTGATGTTATGCAGATCGGTTGACAGCACCCCAGGGTCGTTCTGCGAAACAATGGCTCTATAAATTACAATATCATCGGCGAACAGATGAATTGAAGAGGACACGTTTTCTGCAATATCGTTAACATATATGAGAAAGAGTAAGGGTCCCAGAACACTCCCCTGAGGCACTCCCGAAGTGACTGGAGCGGATTGTGAGGAAGCGCCCTCAACTGCAACATGCTGGAATCGGTTGCTTAAAAAACATTGAATTATTCTTGTGAAAAAAGGGGGAAAATTGTTTGCAAGCAATTTGCGAATGAGAATCGAATGGGAAACACGGTCGAAGGCTTTTTCAAAATCTAGAAATATTGCATGGACGGGTGCTTTACTTTCCAGTGAACGGGCAATGTCGTCTACAAATAAGACAAGCTGAGCTTCACACGACTTATTTCCCATAAACCCAAATTGGTTGCGGTGGAAAAAGTTCAGAGGGCGAAGTTTTGCTATAATGTAGTTGCAAAGTATGCGCTCAAACAACTTCGAAGCAATACAAGTTAAGGAAATGGGGCGATAACCTTCAGGTCTGTCTAGTTGAGCTCCTTTCTTAGGAATAGGGATAACTTTTGCATGTTTCCAATCTTGGGGAATATCACCCTCACAAATAATTTTATTAAATAAGGAGGCAAAGGCTGGTGCCAAAGAGGGTGCAAGTTCCTTCATCAACTTTCCAGGGATTCCATCAGGGCCAGTTGATATCTTTGGCTCAATGCTCTGAGAAAGTTTTAAAACACCACTAACAGTTACAAACAAGCTATGCATACAATCATTAAATGGTGTTGAAAGACCATGTGTTGGGAACCAGGGTAGATGAAATAGGCGCACAAGAAACAACTGATGAATTATTAAAAACACTTGAAAAATAATTATTGAAAGTTGCCGCCTTCTGATTCGGTTGATCGATAAGTGCACCCGTTGAATCAAAAACCGGGGGAAAACCATTATTCTTTCGCAGGGATTTAAGATAATGCCAAAAACTTCTCGAGTACTGGCTTTCAATAGCTTTGGTTAAGAATTCACTCATCAAAGTTTTGTTCAAGGCGAGGCACTCATTTCTAACTTTGAAGTAACGGTCCTCATCACGCGGCATTCCACTACGTTTATATTTTGAATGTGCTTTTCTTTTCAAACCAAAAAGACGCTCAAGCTTTCGGTTAACCCATGGGTATTTCGCATTTACTTTCCTTCGAGTTGATGGAATTTTATTCAGACAGTCATGGAGAGTACCTTTGATAGTACACCAAACGTCATTGACGGGCCTGCTGCGTATGCTGATGTCAGCAAAGAGGGGGTTAGTGGACAGCACAGAATTTAGATGGTCCCAGTCAACTTTAGAATAATCCTTAAAGGAAATGCACTTCTTCGCATGGTTCGATTTGTTTATTTGGTCTCCAGGAAAATGAAGCAAAACGGCTTCATGGTCGGACAGACCCGGGACAATTTTTACCAGCGGGGATGGGGAATCAAAATTTGCAAAAGCAAGGTCCAAAATGTTTGCAGTTGTGCTTGTTATTCGAGTTGGGTTTTCAACAAACTGATTGAGCGAAAAGAGCAGTTGAAATTTCTGCACAAATTTATCGTTTCCAGAAAAACTATTGGGAGGGGCAACAAGAAATGGGTAAGAGGGGCAGTTAAAATCACCACATATTAGTGTTTTACTATTTGCAGTTACATGCTCATTGAATGAGTCAATCAGATCATCAAAAACAAAATCATCTTCCGGGATATTTGGAGGGATATAAACACTAGCAACATTGAATGATACTTTGGCGCTAAAGTTTATTGTACACCAGACAATTTCGAGGGGACTTGAATCTGGAATGCCCAGACAGGATGGATAACTAACGAGGTCCTTACGTACAGCGATCATTACTCCACCCCCACGCTTATTTAATCTATCCTTACGATAAACGGCAAACCCTTCAGGTATTATCTCTGCATCAGAGACATCTGGAGTGAGCCATGTCTCGGTCAAAAATAAAACAGAAACTTTGTGCTGATTGATTAGGCTCAAAAGATCAAGGCGCTTATCCAGGCTGTTTATGGATCTGCAATTAATTATTGCCATGATGTGAGTAATGTCCACTAAATTGGCAGCGGGCGAAGGGATCGAACTGGCCCTGAAGGGTGGATAAATAGCCCTTTGAGGAGAGCAGTTCACACGGTCAATGTTTGGAGCGCAGCTACCAACGTCAAAAGCTGAGTTAGAGATTTTGTCATCACAAAACAAGGGAGTTGAAACATCATGGGCCGATAACGGAGTAATCGCATCGAAACATTTACTTCCAATTTCAACTGAGCGTACATTTTTTTCCGCAAGAATATGGTCAGAATCATCATCGGGAGAAAGAAACTCTGCCAGTTTCGAAAAGGGCGTCAATTTCTTTTTTTTCGAGAATAATTTTGAGTCTCAAATGAGAAGGAAAATAAATGACTGATCATTGCGTGTTGATCACTGATCAACACGCTTCCACCTTTTGTACCTACTTCCTTTTTGATTCCCCTGCCGGAAAAAGGCCAGGGGGGGTAACCTCGGCCTTTGGCTCAGGTTACCCCCTATCCTTTTTCCAAGGGTACCTTTGGCCAAAGTCCTCGTGTGTCCTGCACACGCCAGGAAGGACTTCAATAGCAACATTCTGTTTCTTTTGTAATTCCTGTTTTGATTCCCCTGCTGGAAAAAGGCTAGGGGGGGTAACCTCGACCTTCGGCCGATTTTACCCCCTAGCCTTTTTCCGAGGGGACCCTTGGCCGAAGTCCTGGTGTGTGCCCTGCACACCCCAGGACTTCAATAGCTACATTCTGTTTCTTTTGTACTTTCTGTTTTGATTTACAGAAAATGGTAAAATGAAAAAAAACTCATCCAGAAAATCGTGTCTGACAGTTATTTCCTTGCTCCATCTATTGCGACTGCAAACCCTCCAGGATAAGGAAAAAAGGACCTGAAATGTCGTAAAATGGCGTCTGAGGACCCCTAATTTTTCAAAAAAGCTTCAGTTTTTGGGGGACGCTGTCCCGCAAACCCCCTGCCGGGGGCGCTGCCCCTGGACCCCCCGCTGGGGGCACAGCCCCCAGACCCCCCATGCTGGGGGGCTGCCGCCCCCCAGACCCCCTGCATTTTCGGTGCCCTACCCCCCCGTCTTGGACCTCTTTACCCCCCTCTAAGGTACCCTACCTTGCCCATCCCTGCTGATCAACACGCTTCCACTTCCCAATATTTTTCGGAGATTTGATGCGAAAGATGGCCAATGTGTGATGACAATAATTTAAGGGACACCCAGTAGGCCTATATGCTGGAAAAGGTGGACGAAGTCCAGGCCTACAATTGCGATTTACACTTTTGCACAACGCATATGACAAAAATTGAATGAAAATTGGCAGAAAAAAGTGAATTTGGAAAATTATGATAAAAGTGTTTAAAATGAGGTTTGGCCTCTCGTTGCAATCAGATTGTTTAAGCCGGCTACACACTGATGTAAAAAATTGTTCAAAAGTTTACCGACATTTGGATCGTGCATCTCGATTTTGGAACTTCCAAATTCAGGCGAATCATTCATCCACAATTGGTCGATGAATTGGCGGACAACATCTGCAAACTGGACCTGTCCGTGGCTGTTCAGGTGGATCTTGTCTCGAGACAACCAGCTGCGGTTAAATTCCCAATTCGCGTCGAAGAAGAGGCAGTTCCGGTTGACGCAACACTGTTCCAGCCGTCGATTGGCATCGTAAACCACAGGCGTCGGTACATCAGCCCGCTGGATAACGCCAGAAACTACCACCGCAACATTTGGGCTCACTTTTGATTTCACGGTGTCGAGAAGTGCCTCCATTCTCGAGTGGAGTGTTCTCGGTGAACATCGCTGCGAAAGGTCATTCGACCCCACATGCAGAATGACACTTCGAAGACCATTGTGGAGGAATTCGGATCTGGACATAAATTGGTTTATGTCCAGAACGGTTGCACCAGGGAAAGTCAAAGTCAGGCAATTTTTTGAAGTGATTGGCCTAAGAGACCTATGCAGGTGTCGTGTGATCGAATCACCAACAATTAAGTGTTCAGCGTGAAGTGGACCAGAGTAAATCGGTGACTTGAATTGAGAGAATGTAGCTGGGAATCGTATGTCCATTAATTGTACCGGGGTGGGATTGACCATTTGAGCTGTTGGAGTGCTCACGTAAATGCAGCTATCAGCAGCATTTAGGTGACCAGACGAAGCACAAACTCCGTTATCACCTGCAACTGAAGAGAGTTCATTTTCTGGGTGGTTGGCAGAGCTACCTCCGTCAGGCTGATTTGCCTGTGAAGGGACGAGGTTGACAGCATGCGTGTTGGGCAGGGCTGATGCCGAACACGCATGCAACAGCATGCGTGTTGGGCATTTTGACTATAAGCGTTTTATTTTTTGACTTTATTCCAAGTTCTGAAGGTTTTTCCTTTCAAGCGACGGAAAACGGGTTCAGCATGCATATGCTCACCAGTGGCTGTTGCAATAAAGGAGCCCAGGTACGGCAGGAGACGACCCTCCGGCTGAGGCCTCCTTTTGGTAGCCAAAAGTGACCAAAACTGGCACAAAATGCATGCTAAAACTGCAAAATTTCTTGCGCCTCTGCTGCCCCTTGGAACCCTGCTGGGGCGCTGCCCCAGACCCCGGATACTGGGGGCTCCGCCCCCAGACCCCCTACGATCCCATCCTTTGTGACTGCTGACCGCCCCCCCCATCTGGTCATGTTAGATACGCCACTGTTACCAGCAGGACAAGCAGGTTTCCAGCAGGGCAAGCAGGTTCAGCATTTTTGTCACACCCGAAAAGGCGCACCCTGCCTGTGCGATTGTTGGCGCCAAATGGGGGCACAATTGCAGGACTCGCAAAGTATTTTGTGAAAACGTTTGGCATTCTTCCAATTGGCGACAGAAGTTGAGCTGGACATGCACCCAGGACAAACCACGCTGCACTCTTTGATCGCAATGTTGGACCGCACACTCACTGATGGAATTTGCTTGAGGTGGCCATCCAAAACTTCATGCGCAAAATGGGCGGAACCAAACCTGTAACCAGCGCGAAAGTTTCAGGGGACTTGAAGAGAAGTTGGGGAGGCCAGTGGTGGGGTTGCAGCGGAACGTGCCGGGCCTGGGGCGGCAGCACCAGTTTTCGGGGGTCTGAGGAGCGAGATACCTCCAGCGGGTGTCCAGGGGGCAGAGCTTCTGGAAAGAAGTTTGGGGGACTTTGGTGGACGGAGTCCCCCAAATGTTGGGGCATTTCAACACATTTGGGGTCTCCAAATGTCATGTCGGAGACATAAAGAGTCGCATTTTCTTGTGAAAAGCGACAATGAAAAATAAATGCAACGTCAGGAAAAAGCACGCACGTGAAAAATTTTGGAAGGGCTGCAGAAATTTTGGGGGGGGGGGGGTGGATTATCCCCCCCCCTAGTCCAGGGAGGTTGCGGGTCCGTACTGAACAGCTGTTGAGAGCGAAGTTTACTGCTGACGCTGTCAGTGCAGGCGACAAATCGACACTTGAATATTGACGTGATATCGGCTTGTGATCACGTCGGAAGATTCACAGTCGTGTTCCCCATTTTAACTCGATAGCCAACTGAACAGACGATGCATCTCTCGCAACACAAAAACCTGTCCGTTGAATTGGCTGTTGATTTGTCGGGGGGAGAATTGCAATGGGCTACACGGCGACAATTACGCCCAATTTCCATTCAACCCAACGGCCCTTTTTTCGGGCCACAGAGAACTTGTCCTCAATTTTTTGAAACGTGTGGTTGCATTTTTGGAAAAAGCAGGAGTTCATCTTTTCCGCTAGTTGTGTTTCATTCACCACAGCATCCATCATTCGAAACTGCGTGAACAAAGTGTGGTTTCTGCTCAGTGTATGGGCAGCAAAACTTGTGTGCAACCAACGGGGAGATTTCCACAATGTTTCCCTGCGATCGTGCAACTGTGCCCCCGTGTCAAAAGATTTTATTTGACACGGGGGGCACAGTTTTTAATTTAATTCCCCAAAATTTAATTCTGGTTTTTTGTTTCTGTTCGCGTGCGATATTTACGCGCGGCTCTGGCGAAGTCAGCGGAGCAGTCGGGATATTTCGTTTCACATTGAACCAAATTTTGCAAGGCGCAGTGGTCTGGTGTTGGACAAAAGAACTGTCGAGAAACTTGAAATATTTCCGATGGATATTTCGTGATGAAGATCTTGGTATCATGAAGATGTGATCGGACGAAGAATGTTTGCGAGGGTAGATTTTTGCGCTGGAGTGGTTAAAAAGCGTGGATTATAGTTAATAGTTTTCCCGTTAGACATATCCCTTGGGTACCTACCAAAGTGAAATAATGAAGTTTTTGTGCAATATTTTTCACGTTGATTAACCGACATCATGTTTCGGAGCAATCAATTGCACTTATTTCTGTCAACATTGCTGTTGATCCACAAAAAGTGACGGATAATCAATTTTTGACAACATGGACTTTGTTCGAATGCGATTGGCCACATCACGAAAACAATTTTTTTTCGACAGTATTCCATCGATTTCGGCATGTTTTGCAGAACACCATGCTGGTCACAATGCATTCCAAGCATGGACACCCCCTGCAACAGGTGTTTTAGCCAG
Organism: Sinentomon sp. SZTP_YWyxl; assembly: GCA_030068105.1. Lineage (NCBI taxonomy): Eukaryota > Metazoa > Arthropoda > Protura > Sinentomata > Sinentomidae > Sinentomon > Sinentomon sp. SZTP_YWyxl. Next base: position 32,911 of record JASGXE010007269.1, read on the forward strand.
GAGGTGCAAGGGGTGACGGCTCCCTGACGAGAAATATTTCTCGTCAAGGGGACGTCGAACCGATGGGGACATATGTCCCCATCGGTTCGCTTGCCCCTTTCTTGGTATATGTGCTTTTGGTTCGCCCTGACAGGAAATTCGGCCTCCACAACACAAAAATGGGGTCATGCTCGTTTCATGGGGGGACATCGCACGATGGTCTCTCCATGGCAGAGTGTCCGCCGTCACGGTTTAATGTGGGGAATCATCGCGCGATGTCCCCCTCAATATACGACTGGAAATCTACATGGTGCAGCAAATGAATCACATGCTTGCTCAATTGCAAGTGGGAGGTTTGGTTATGTTAGGTTAGGTTGGGTCAGGTAAGGTTACATTAAGTTAGGTTGGGCTAAGAATGGTTAGTAAGGCTGAGTCTGGAGCTGGTGATCTTGGGTGAACTGAACCACATGCTCTTTGCTGTAGTTATCTCAAATGCAAGTTCCTAACCTGCCTTGCCCTATCTTAGCCTAACCTAACCTAATGTAACCTTACCTAACCTAACCTAAGCCAAACTACTCTGTTCTCTCAGCATGCAATTGCGCGAGCATGTGACTCAACCCAAATCACCAGCTGGGAGAGAGCCACCATCTCTGTTGCCGTTTTGTCGAGCGTGTGCGTCATCTCTCTGCTTCAGAGGGAAGCATCGCACGATGTCCCCCTAAAGAAAGATACATTTGCTGCACCATGTAGATTTCCAGTCTTTAATTGAGGGGGACATCGCGCGATGATTCCCCGCATTAAACCGTGACGGCGGACATTCTACCATGGTGAGAGCATGGTGCGATGTCCCCCCATGAAACGAGCATAACCCCAAAAATGACATTGCCACAAAAATGAACATGAATGAAATGTCAAAATTCAAGTTCTGGAGCCCCTCTTCCAAACAACCCACTAGGGGCTTGCCCCTTTCAACCCAGCTGGGGCTCCGTCCCAGAAATCGATTACTGGGGGGCCGACAGGGTTGTTCCCAGATCCATCTCCGAGAAATATGCCTTTGTGCGAAAACTTGAAGTGACGCCCTGCCATTCTTTCCCCCAATCGCGAACTTAGCTGCCCAGCCCGCATATTTGCCCGAAATTACCCTCCACCATCACGAAATTATGTCCCATCCAGGTCATAGCCTGTTCTCAAGAATTGGTGGCGCATCAATCCTTTGTTTTGCCAAAGCATGCGCTTCAGGCTTGTCAAGTGCACATTTTGAAAAAATGCGACATTTTGAAAAAATGCGAAGTTTTTCGCCATTTTTCTCCTTGTGTGTAATTTAGTGTGATTTTTATATATGCATTTACATGGCAAATTTACAATTACAAAATTACATTTGCAAAAATGGGACAGAAACAACTCGGAATTCGTTTTTATGTTCAAATGAGAAATTTGAAGAAATTCAATTCCATGGAAATGTGGATTCAGAATGTCGTTTTCCGTTTTTGGTGAACCGCAGCACCGAAATGGCCTTGCCGCGGGCCTGTTTTTTTCGCTTGGAAGGCCCCTCAAATGAAATTCGAGCTGAAGTTCCTGATTTTTGCGTCCATTGATTTTTTTTGTTTTTGACAGCCGAAAACCGACTGTTTGATGACAAACCCTGGGCAGTTTTGGTCTGAAAAGTCACCGGATCGTTTCCATTTTGCAGCTCGGGGAGAGCAAATTTCAAAACCAGTTCAATTTGAATTTCTCTTTTGTTTGGCGGACGCAAAATTTGCAGCAAATCGTTGCCGAGTGGCCTTGATTTGGAGCCTCATCACGCAATTTGTTTTTTTTGTCCCGATCCGCCTCTTTGGCTGACAATGCCAGAGCCGCCTCCAAATGAACCATTGCGCCAATTAGGTATCTGTCGGTGCCTCGGTCGGTGCCTGGCGAATGGTTTTTTGCCGTGTGCTGTTATTGGCAGCGTGCATGCACGGGCTTTTCAGTTGAAGTTGACGAATTGCCATTGACGAGCGATGGAGGTTGGTGTTTTTCGGAACATCTGTTTCTGGATTCGTTGGATCGAATGCGCTTCTTGTTGAATCGAAGCCATTCGAATGCAAAAGTCAACCAAACCTGAAACGGCTGAAACTCGAAGGGCACCAGCTTGGCTGTTTCAGTGGCTTGATGCTCAAACAGACAGACGAAAATTTTCACGAGCGGCTGGAGCTCGCAGCTCCAAATTTGCCGAAAAGCATCTAAAACTCAACAAACTTAACCCAACCTCACCCAACCTAACTAACCAACCTGAATTTACCTAACCTGACCGGTGACCCTAAACCTAACCTAACATAACCAACACAACGAATCCATGCCAACACAGCAAAAATTACATAAGGAGCTTGCGAGCTCCAGCATCCAGTCGTTTCTAAATTTTCCACTTCCTCATCTGCTCGTCCGGCATGACCTGGACGCAACGGTTTGCATGATGAGCGAATGATGTGGCAACAAAGCCAATTATTGATGTTGACCTCCAGCGGTCCGACAAGCGTGCTGTTGGTATTTTTGGTTGATTTTATAATTGTGCGCGTTGAAGTCTTGTTTAACTGACGTGATGACCTTCGTTACATTGTGTGACCCTGAGTTGTCAATTTCCAGCCGCAGACACATGATCTGTGCGCAACATACCTGAAACTTGTGCAGCTTTCATTGTGCAGGCATAACATTGGATCAAGAAGTAAAAGCACTCGAGTGTTTCAGTGATATCACCGCAGCGCGGCGATATAGATCAAATTATCATGGTGCAGGTTTGACTCATCGCACGCAAATAATGCCAGTTTCATGTGTCGAATAGCTCCTGTTTTCAACAGTTTTGTTGATAACCTGTGAAATCGGGCATTGTTGACATCTTTGCGCTTTTTCTGAAATCTTGTTTCGGAAACGACGTCGAGGCCGTAAGCGTCTTATAAGTTTGTCACAAAAGAACGTGTGGTGATATCATTGGGTTGCATCAATCACAAATCAGTTGCAGTTCTGTCCATTTTGATCAAACAGACGAAAACAGTTTTACAGTTTTGATCAAACAGTTGTCGGACCACCAGCCGAATGGCTATCAGTCCATATGACTCCACGATGATGATGATGATGAAGTTCCCAAGAACTTTTTTTTGACAAACTTCTCTGAAGAACTTGAGGTCAGAGGCATGTGCGTGAAGTTGGCCGCCCCGTGCCTGACCCCGGGAAGGAACTGCCCCGGGGTTCATTGCTGCTGCTCGAATTTGATTGTTACCGCATACGGGGGCAGAGATGCGCGCTCCTTCTGCGGGGATCCAACTTTACTGTGAATTTGGCCCCCGGTTGGAATAAAATTGCACCCGCGGATTTCAACCCGCAGGCATTCGGTCATGCAACGTTTGATCGTTACTCCTGGGACTGCCACAGGTTGGAAAAAAATGCCCTGGATTTTTCGACCCCGGGGTTCGCAGATGCTGTCTGCAGTCCGAAATTGGCAAACTTCACTGTGAAGTTGGCCCTGAAATTGACCAACGTCACCTGTAAAAGGGACCAGAATATCGGTTCTCGTGGCAGCAATAACAAAAGGGCGCCGGGCAGCAGTCGTATCACCCCGCTAGCTAGATTTGAATGTTTCCTGGCGAAATGGGATCGAAGTGGAACTTAAAAACGGCAAAAGCCCACCCCTCTTTTTTTTAACAAAGGACCTGCTGCCAAAACATTTCTCCACCAAAAATGTGCCGTTAACTCCGAAGTGTCCCATCATTGAGCGCTGCAGTTCATTGGGGTCGAGGACTGTCATTTTGACCGTTTGTAAAAAACACTGTCTGCGAATGACCAAATTTGGCTTCGTTTCGCTTTTTCCGGGTTTGTGTCCGGCGTCCATAATCAGCATGATCAACGCTGAAGAAGTACGAGTAGGCAATGATCGATTGCAATGTGCAAAGCACGAATCCGATTATTTTTGTCCAAATACGGTAAGGTCCCGTTTTTAAAAGCCGAGGCCATATGATCATTGCTTGCTTCCGGTTTATGTGCGATTATTTCCTTGGTGAATTTGTTGCTTGCATGTATTGTTCTTTTTTGGCAGTTGTGTTCACCGTCAGCGCCAGCCAGATGGGGCAAATGTTGATGTTTATGCATGGGCCATAACGGTGCACGCATGAATGGAGGTCATTTGTGGTCTGGCCGGCCGATATCACCAGCCGTTATCCAGACAGATGACGAATTGCTGCTTGATCATGCGATACCGGATTATTTTGAACGGGCTTTTGTGCACCACTTGCATTTTGATTTGGGCAGTGTGTTGTCCGATTTTCACATGAAAGCGGCTTGCGAGTTCGCACACGATGAATACCACAGCCTGCGTTTCCTAACGTCTGTTCACAAAATTGCAGTGATACGAGTGAACACAGTGGGTGCTGTCTTCAATCATAGACAAACTCTTGAACAAGCCTGACTCGTCGCTGACAATTGATGATCTTAGCTGGCCTTTCTTGAACAAGGATTGTCTAGATTCTGCAGTCTGCCCACAAAGTAACTGAGATGACCTCACTTTGTTGAAGTATTTCCTCACTGTTCCTGTTGGATCTGAGCTGACCTCACTTCAACATATGCGAGCATTTCATCAATCTCAAATCCAAGCATCATTGGATTAGACCCATTTCAGCGAGAAATTCAGATGCATTGCATTTCATGAACTTCATCATCGTCCATAGATGTCGTTTCGGGCTCATGATTGTTGTGGTTTGCTTTTTGGAGGATGCTTTCTTTTTCCATCTTGAACATCGCTACAGGCGCTGTCGTGAACTTTGGTGTGTCGTCGGATTTTTACTCTCGTTTTGGGCAAGCTCCAGTGAAGGAATCTTAATGACAGTGATAATTTGACTAATTTGAGAAGTCGGGTATGAAGGCCTGTTTGAAAAATTATTCATGCTGAGATTTGCGTGGCACTGTGCGCCTGTGTTGGTCAGGTGACTGTGGATGGACAAAGTCAATCCTTTCTCATCTCGACTCTCATTTTTGTTTTGTGCTCGTTCTTATTTTGCCTTTTTCTTCTCATTAAGTTTCATCTGGTGTGCGCTCCGCTCTACTTGTTATGTTCGTACCTTATTCCGTGTTCACGAAAGCGCGAATTTGGTGCCACTGGTTACGTTTTCGTGCTCCTTGCAGCCCATTTGGACATGATGTTTCAAAAACATGCTGGGCGTGAGGCGTTGCTTTGAATGGGCAAAATTGAATCTGAAATCATCGCAAAAAGCGGAATAACTTTGGGGCCAGAAAACAGCAAAGAATGGCAATAATTATTGTGCGTTGGCACGGGCTGATCATCTCGTCTTTGGCCACCTGCAGAAAGCAATTTTGCAGTTTTTCACCTTGCGAATTCCGTCTTTTGCAACCCGTTCATTCCAATTTTTTCAGATTATTGGATGGTATTGGTACCTCGGCCAAATTTCGGCAGATTTTGAGGAAGTCATCGAAAATTTCAATGAAATTGTTGTTTGGCTTTCCGGGATCGGATTCCACACTCGGGTTTTTGGGGATGGAATGTTTCCAGATTGATCGAGAGTGTATTCACACTCTTCCCGATTGACGAACATGCATCTTCGGACGCTTTTCGTGCGGAATTTCCAAATTGATCTGGCTATTGAGGCTTTTCTTTTCTTTGAAATATCCCAGATGAAATGCACACGCATGAAATTTGATACCCGCACGCATGTTGGAAATTTGGGCAATCGAATAAGATGTGATCCATTGTCACATAAGCAGGTGGACACCAGGTTGTCGACTGACACCGGGCTGCCAATTTACAAACCCTGCCGCGACTTGGTGAGAAAAAAAACAATGAATTTTTTCTTGCGATTGAAGAGCCCCAATCGAGCATTCTTGCACAAAACGCTCTCTGCCAACTAAAGTCTCTGCCAACTAAAATTTGTAAAATCGCCACCGGGCTGCAGGTTAAGGTTGGGTGGGAAGGTTTTAGGCTCGATCAGGTTGGGTTAGCTTATTCAGAATTTTCAAAAGAAGAAGCTGGTGGATGATACCCGAATCTATCAATGCCGAAATTCTTTGCAAACGCGCACATGACACGTTTTTCTCAGATGTGCACGAGAAAAGAAGAATATCCCGGTCACGTATTTTGGCGTTTGGGCTCCAAGAGTTCTCCGGTCGGAATGTCACCTTTGGTTTGGCTGTTGCACAAAAAGGTTGAATCTTTCGTTGTTTGTTGCGAATTTCTCAATTCACAGAATGTCTGCACATTTCGACGTCTTTGTTGCGAAGCTTCTTTTCGCTGTTGGGCAGCCTGCGGTGTCGAATTTGGGAAGCGGAAGCTTTACGGGAGGTCAGGAGAAATCGTGCAGACCGACGAATCCTTATTTTGAGGGGAAATTTTCGGAAAAAAAAAATTTGCAATGAAAAAAAAATTCAAAAGCTCGAACGCACAACACTTGCCATCTGTATGCCCGCCTTGGGTCCCAGGTTCATCCAATAACACGCAAATAATGCATCGCTTAGACTCGCACTGTTGGAACTGGCTGAAATAATTTTTCGAAGCATTTTTTTGTTTTTCTGATGCATTTGGAGCAGAACAGGCCAAGGCTTTTAGAATTTCAGTTGTCTTTTTGCTCCTCGGGCTTTCCAAGATAAAGTCTCGGACTTTCCCCTCAGGCCAGAGAAATCAAGCAGCGGAGTTTTGCTGATTTCTAGACGCGCAAGAGTTTTTGGCCATCCTGTTGATTTTCGCAGTGATGATTCTTTTTGTTTCGTGTTCCTGAAAATGAGTCATTATAGAAACAGACACCGCGCTCGTTTGAACACCCTTTGGGTCTCACTTCCCGAAGGTGTAATTTTCTTCAGTTTATATGCGATACTTTTATTTCATTCTGATGGATCTGGAGAAAGTGCAGCATTGCAGCCGTGTGCTGTGCTTCTGCTGATGCGGGAATGGAGGAGATTGTGCTCGCGGTTTGCTGCTTTGATGGTTTCAATCTTCAATTCGATCCGTCGTTTTTTCTTTCCCGCTTTATTTTATTCTTTTTTTTTTTGTATGCCTCCTGCCACTCTTTTTCAGGTGACAGGGACCCTCTCGCCCATCTGCATTTTGCGTACCTCATTTTATTTTCTGTGAACACTGAACAGTCTCGGCCGCCATTGTTGGGCCTGCGTGCAGCAGGTTCTGAACAACTTGCACTTTTTGATTGACGTGCGTGTTTTCTTCATCAACCTTTCTTCCATTGTCCATTCTCACTTTTTCTTTGCTGTGCCCGTGTTTCGGACTTTGTCGAAGTCACAAGTCCGTGACTAAATATGCGGTTTTGTGCTGTGCCCAATTTTTTTTTGTCAAACCGAACATTTTGAGGCCCGATTTAACGAAAAGTGGTGATGGATTTTTGCCCTTCTGAAGTCAGGTGCAATACTCAGGTGTTCATGGAAACATTTCAATTTTTTGAGTTCCCATATTTCTCTCCGTCTTCTGCGTTCTGGGATCGTTGCAGCACAGTTGTTTTTCGCACAGGTGAAGTTGGGCGGCTGTTCATGGGATGGAATGGTGTCCGGCCACACTTGCCGTCAGCGTTGGGTATTCATTGCTCGGAAGTGAACAGAAAAAGTTCAGCAACGAATGACACTCGAGAAATGACACCTTAAGTGATGGAGTCCTGGACGGATCGTGAAGTTTTTTTTTGAGAAGCCAAAAACTTAACAATGCAGTGACTGAAGAGAGCAGGGCGAGATTTTCGATTGCTTTCTGGAATGCGGCAATGCTTTTTGTTCGTCCACGGCAACGAGCTAAATTATTCCATCTCCTTGGTCCACGGCATGTGGGAGTGCACGGTAGGCGGGATCGCGCGCCCTTTGATGCCCCCGCGAATGCTCACTTTCGTCGGAGAGATCTGGTCTGGGTAAAGTTGCGGGTAAAAGCGCTGCCATGTATTTCTGCATCTGATTTTGCATTTTACCCGCAATTGCGGGTAAAATCAGGACCACATCTCTCCACCGTTTGTGCACTGCTGCTCTCAGTGGAGAGATGTGGTCCTGATTTTACCCGCAATTGCGGGTGAAATGAAAAATCAGATGGAGAAATACATGGCAGCGCTTTTACCCACAACTTTACCCAGACCAGATCTCTCCGACGTCTGAGTTGCGGTATTTGTTGCTTCTGTTGACGAAAACAAACGACACTCTGCCATTCAAAGCAGTGTTGCTTGAATTTGATGTGCGTTTTGGTGACGCTTTTTCCTTCCGCTTTTCACTTTCACAAGGAATGGATTCAATTAGGTTATTCGCTGGTGCCCAATTCACTCGCAAAGACGCTGCAAAATTTTCTCCAGTAGGGAGTCGGAGGAGAGACAGCACCAATCCATTCGACTTTCAAGACCCTGAAAAAGTTCACATCAACGATCCCTGGAAAAGTTCACGCAAGCGACGCTGACAAAAAGCACATGATGCCTTTTGAGTGTGCGGTCGGAAATTCTGCTTCATAACGTTTTACATTTTAAAATTGCATGCAAAAACGAAACAAATGAAAAATTCCCGAGGTTCCACAGGGCAGCATTCAGTTCAGCGAATACGCGTTCTGCACGCACGCTCAGCAAAGAAAGTCGCACATGCAAGGTCGTACCTGCCCTGCGGGGGCCACCCCTGAAAAGTTTTCGTTCGCACTTGAAAAATAATTATAGGTACTTGCAGTTCTTCACAATTTTTGTCACATCCAATTTGGTTTTCATTCGGACTCACACTGATCGCCAAAAGTGATGGATTTGCTTCTCTTCCTGGAAAGTGTTGTTTTTTATCACTGCCTTTTTGATCGATTTCTGGATCAATACTTTTTTGGGCCAGACAAGCCCAAAATTGGAACACCACATTGGATGAAGATTCATCAGATTTATTGCGTGCAATTTTGGTACTGTGGTCATTAAATGCCAAATGAAAATTGATAAGGAAACAAAAAAAAAAGTCCCTGAAGTGAAGGGGTTGGCCTCTCGAACACCAATATTGCGCCCAAAGTTAAAACGGAAATTTTCAAATTTCCTCAGCTTCTGGGGATCTTCGTCCCCAGCCACAAGGGGCTCAGCCCGTTGGAACTCCGCCGGAGATCTCCATACCCCGATCCCCCAAAACCCCCGGTCTGGGCTGCGCCCAGATCTCTCGTCGAGATGTGCCCCTCACGCAAACCCAATGTGATGTTGGCCCCATCGGAATAAAACCCTGGGAACGGTACTGGGGATGTGTTTCATGACCTTTTAAAGGGACGGCTTTTTGGATTCCGTTTGGACACTGCGGGCGCAGAGCGTCACTGAAATATTCCACCAATCGGCCAACATTACGGCACATAGAACACCTATCAAACTTTCAAAAAAATCAGGCCAACCAAAGGGCGCTAGCCCGTTTCTTGGATTCCCGTTTCTTGGACGAAAATCGTCCCGTTTCTTGGATTCCCGTTTCTTGGATTCCCGTTCCTTGGATTCCCGTTTCTTGGACTCCCGTTTCTTGGATTCCCGTTCCGTGGATAGAGAGGTATTGTTCATTTCAGCGAGCGACATATGCACGGCTTCAAAGCAAAAAGCAAGCAGTCTTAAGTCAGCGAAGCACTGCATTATTTGCAAATGACCAGAAAGAATAAGTGGTGATCAAATGTATTTTCAATAAAAGTTCAATCTGTCGAAATATTTAGACAAAAACCTAACCTAACCTAACTTAACCGAATCTTACCTAACCTATCCTAACCTGGCCATGATTCGACAACAGGTCAACTGATGACACAAGAAAAACAAAATTCAGAGGCAAGAAAAACAGTCTTGTCTTGATCGACAATCCAAATACAAGTCACGCGACAAAGAACTGAGAAAAGACAAGAAGCCCGACTGGCGCAAAAGATTGCATGAAAGTCAAAGAAACTATGTGGAAAACCACTGCACTGCCCGCAACTGGACCAATTCTCACTCACTGGCCGGGAGAGAAGAAGACCTGCGTCAGCCTGATCGAACGGCCGCTTTCGATAGAAGTAGACACGCGTTAGCCTGGTATAACAACGGTATAACGAATGAAAAATTGTAGTTTGCGTGGAAGTGCTCTTGGTGAGATGGGACAAAAGGCAAAAAAGCTCCGGCAAGCGCAAATAAAAGCTCTCGTTCTGTAATCACCATTACGATTCCATCCAAGGAACGGGAATCCAAGAAACGGGAGTGTCCAAGAAAGGGGAATCCAAGAATCGGGAATCCAAGAATCGAGAATCCAAGAATCGGGAATCCAAGAATCGGGAATCAACGGGAATCCAAGAACCGGGAGACCGCGAACCAAAGAGGCAATAGCCCCAATTAATGGTGCTTTTGTTTTTGGGAGCATTTTTGGTCGCCCTGCAGTGGTGTGCAGTTCACATCGGGGTGATCTCTCTGCATCTGCATCACAGACGTTTGAGGCCGACAGGCACAATCTGGGCCCAATGTCAGATGATCATTTGAGCCAGACCTTCCAGTCATCCAGCAGAAGAAAGCTCGTGTCATCTTTGTTCCATGCACCGCAGTTTGTGCGAGGCAAGATTCTTGTCTGTCGAGGACGTACATTGAGTGATTTGCATCAGTTGCATCATGATTCATCAGTTTGCATCATGATTTGCATCAATTAGACAGAGCAGCATGGCAAACTTCGTATTTGTGAATTTAGCAGCTGGATGAAAGGTTTATGATGGTATTTGACCCAATTTTCCATTTCTGTATCAAAACAGATCATGCTTGCACTTGTGGCAATCGCAAACTCATTTTCTGCCTCTCATCCGGCCACCTGTTGCTGTTGCACATGCAGCCAAAGCCTTTTGGTTCGGTTGCAGTTTGCAGCTTTCAATAATTCAGACCCGCTTGGTCGATTTTCTGCAGGAAAGCGCATCATCTCATCCAGCTGGTATTTGTTTGGATGTTTTCTCCCCGCCTCTCAAAACGAATTGCTGGACAATAATTCCCCGCACGAACTGAGGCTCGCCTCATTTGCTGCAAAAATTAGGACATTGAAAAATTACGTGGTTCTAATTTTTCGAGCAACTTCTTTTTTGTCAACTTCTTTGCGCAGAATTGGAACTGCACCCAACAACGAGCACGGTCCAGTCGGAGGTGTAGGGGCGGATCCCCCACTGAAATTGGCGTCTAGGGCGGAGAACCAAGGTGCAGAGCCTCTGGCGGAGGGTCGGATGCGGAGGCCCCAGAGGATGAAGTTTCGAAATTTGGGTATGATGTTCATATCCTGGAGATAAAATTTCCCTTCAGGGCGAGTCAAAAGAACATGCTGTGGGGCAACGAACCTTTGGAGGATAATTCCCGGCAGTGCGGCCGTCGCCCATTGCTCCCACGAAATGACGCCCCTGCATCGCCTCACCTGTTGAGGCGGCCTTACTTCGCGGGAGTAGGGTTCGATTCTTTTCAATTTCCCATTTTCCCGAAATCATCAAATCTACCTTTAGTGCCAAGAGACCGGCAGCGGTCTCTTCAACATCTGTGATTCAGCGCGCATGTTTGGATCATCTGTGTCTGGTCTGGAATATCGCATAAACGAATTTACCGAGTCACTTAAAAGGAATTTGCCTGGTGTGCGAATTGCAGATTTTGACGAAAATACCCAGAAAAAAGAACCTATATAGGACATTTTTTCAGATTAAAAATGCTTGTTTTTGCTGGCTTTTGCACCCAATCCGAATGAAGTGGCGAAAATATTTTTGACTCTCATTTTTATTGTGGCCCAATCAGTACCGGGCGCGAATTCCGTCACTTCTTTATCTTCCCGAATCGGTATTATTTTTTCAGTGTTTTGACTTGATTTTTTCGAACCGCTTGATGGCTTGATGTAGAATGCATATGCTCTTCAATCAAATGAACCCTTGTTCTTGTGGAAGGGTTCGAGTCGCGCTGTGCGCATTAGCTGTTTCAAACTGCCCTGCGTTGAATTCGCCTATAATTTTTGTACTTATTTTTAGGTTTGATCACAATTGGCTGTTTGCTTGGTTTGCCATTGGCTGCTCCAAAACGAAGAATAACAGTTTTGCTGATCGGCAATCACTCAGCAGGGAAATCATCTTTTATCAATTGGTTAGTTCATCAAGATCTGTGGCAGATTTGAATCCTTGTCTCCTCAGACTCATTTCGGTAATTTTTCACAATTCGGATTCTTGCAGCTTTTCATACAGGACATTGAGATCTTTTTTATTCCCTGGCCCTTTGCCCTTTTTCCTTGGATAGAATTGGGACAATAAAAACGGAAGGAAGGGAGCCTAGCCTGCACTTTAATGTCAATCTGGGGTTGCATGATGCGGAGGGGTGACATACAGATCTCTGGCCCATACATATTGGTACAGGATGTATTCGAGAGGTACAGGTGATGATGCGGAGGGGTGACATACAGATCTCTGGCCCATACATATTGGTACAGGATGTATTCGAGAGGTACAGGTGTATTGGAGAGGTGTGCAGACTGAAATAGGCCTGCCAACCTTCTACTCTCACAGGGATCACAATTACAAACTTCGACTTTTAAGAGACATCGGCTTGCATTCATTCTTGGGAAGAACTATCCCCTGCAGGAGCGAATTTGAGATAAACTTTTACAGACTCTACCCGACATTCCCTAGGTGCCCTTGGGTGGCATGGTGATGGCATTTTGGGCCAGAGTTTTGTTCCAGATCGATGAGACATATGAATCGCCTGCTAAAATTTAATGTTCCTATTTTTTGCTTTTTGATTGGCCATTTTTTGTGTACATCTACATTGATGTTGTTCTCCATTGGTAACTTTTGCTGTTCTGTGGCTCATTGCAACACAGAACAGGTGTCTGTAGGTACTGCACATATTGAAAGCAGGAAACTCCGAAAATATAATCATTCAATCAAAATCCATCAATCAATCAAATCAATCAAATTTGAGGAATTGTTACTCATGGAAAAATGCGAGTAAATTTGCCAATACGAAAAATGAAAGATTAATGTTGGTGCCTGTTTTCTAAAAAAAAAACTTTCCCCTAGGGTGGTTTTATGCCATGAAAACCCACCTGTGGGCCATTTGGGGTCTGAAAATCAAAACAACCCAAAACGATTGAAATTTGCAGAGATGGTTCCCAGGGCCAATAAAATCGAAAGTCAAAAAGAATTGTTTTTTTTCCCTGAAAACCCACTTCTAAGTCAATTTTTACCACAGGAAACGACAGGTTTTGCAGGAATGGTGATTTGTCCAAAAACCCACTCCTTTAGATGTTGTTGCCCATCAGTGTGCTTTACCTCTTTCTGCAAGTGGGTATCGGTCTAAATTTGGATGATTTGTGATTTTCACATCCCCCAAAAATGGCCCATCTGACAAAAGAATCCGGGGAGAGTTTTCTGGAGTTGGTTTTTGAAAAAAATTTCATTTTTTTGTCTTTGCATGAGGATGTATGTTCCTTGTTCGGACACGAACAGTTCAGGAATAGGATAGGAATCACATGCAATGCATTTTGCTGTTTTGCAAATGATTTTGTTCTGAAAAGGGGAGTTTCCTTTCTCTTTTCTCTCTGCAATGCCAGCAAACTGTTTCTTTGAGAAAATTGAGGGGCGTTGACAGGGTTATGAGCTCATGATTGTCCTGTGCCAGACCAGAACTATCCACTTTGGAGGTCTGAAGAGATACATATCACTACACAGTGGTGGGTGGGATTGGCCTTCAATTCATTGGACAGGGCACATTCACTCCAATGAATGTTTATTTTTGTTGGTTTGTTGTCTTGGCCCTTCCTCCTTAGACCGACAGGGTGTCTCATGAATGCATGGTCATTCTCTGCTGCAAATCAAGCATATTGAGGTAAATGCCTTCTTTGACTGCGGAACCTACTCTCATTATTTGGGATGAAATTGTAGGCATTTAGCTGCAGGACTGTTCATGAGCAGAAGAGGGATAAAGAATAAGAGATTGAAAAATCTGAATCCCATCCCTGGTGCACGAATGAATTCTGAACTCTGTCGTTTTCACACAAAATAGTGAAATATTTCTCGCATGCTGTTGAAGCAGAAAATGAGAAAAACGGTCGAAGAAACCGTGTATTTTAGTGTCCTGGGTGCGAGCCAAAAAATGTCAACGTTTAACTTTAACCCAGCGCGAAAGAAGGACCTTGGTTTTAACCATTTTTTCTGGTCACCCTGCACCGCCTGCCAGAAGTGTAGCTGTAACTGCAATCGTTTTTCTGGGTGTTTACTTGTTCCCTCCCTGTGAAGGTCCTCCTCCCATCAAAAAAGGGATCATGGCTTTCTTTCTCCCTCTGTTTGGCCAGGGGGTGAGAGGGACAATTTTTATTTTGTTCTGGTCTCATGTATGGTCAGTGTTCTTTGAAGAATAGCACACTCTTCTATTGAGTTAGGCCTTTCCTTTCCTCATCTTCAGTTGATTTTTTTTTTCTTTTTTCATTTCCCTTCTCCCACACTCCATCAGTGTCTGTCTAATCACTGGTCTATCCAGAGTTTATTTCTTGTCTTTAGCTTTTTGGTGTTATCTGTGTTTTTCTGTTCTGCCATTTCCTGTGTTGTCACTCCATATCTCTCCCAACCTCCTGTTCTGTTTAATGTTGGTTCTTAGTTCCCCTTTGGTCTCTTTTTGCATTTGCAGCTTCAAGGCAGCTCATTCCATCCTTTCATTTCATCTGCGTTTGAGTGTTTCTCTGTGCAGTGAGTTGTTGGGTTTTGACTGCATCCCATATCAAAACGCATCTGCTGAAATGAAAAAAAACTTTTTTTCACTTGTTCTTGTATTCTGAAATGTTCATGTCATGCGCTTGGGCCCTTTTGCAAAGAGTTCCAGCTGAACTTTGGGGAGTTTAAATTGACATCCCCTGTTCAGCCTGGCGAAAGACTGTTGTGCACTTCAGTGATGTGATAACTGATCAGCTACCCTTCCTCAGTGATAGCCAATCAGCTTATGACTGACTACAGCTATTCCCCAGTATTGTCAATCAGCTTAAAGCTGTTGATGAACTAAAGGTTGGTTCCTCAGCACCACACAGACAGTGAATGGATGCCACTCGGCAATGTGTAGTGAATTAATAAAAAATTTCAATTGGGGAAACCAGAAATCTGTTGGAGGAATTTTATAATGCTCCAATCAATCAATTTCTGGTTGCCCCAATCGAAGAATTCAGTGTGCTGAAAAATTTGGCCCAGTTGACTGCAGAACGAACCAATATTTTCATTCCTGCGAGTCAGGGCAAAGTGGAATCACACAAGTCTTTGAATTCATTGATCACACAAGTCTTTGAATTCATTGATCACACAAGTCTTTGAATTCATTGATCATACAGGTCCAGAATAGCCTTAATCCCAGGTTGCAGGTGTAATTTTTAGCACTTGAGTGTGCAAGAGAAAATTATATGTGCAACAGTGCAATCTCGGATTAGCGCTATTTCGTAGCACTTCTCACTGGGGTTAAAATTTGGAGAATGTTTGATCTTTCGAAATCAAGTTGGAATTGGGCGCAATTGGCTGATATCACAAAAGTAAGACCTTAACCCAAGCTGCCATTAAAAAGTTGCCACCAATTAGGTATCTTTTTGAAAACTTGGTTCTGCGAGTGAAAGGATTCACATTCTTGAATTGAAACATTCTTCTTCTTCTTTGGGTCTTATGGACAGATAGCCTTAAGGCTGGTGGTCCGACCGTTTTATGATTTTTGTTGTGCCGTCAGCCATGGTCCCGGCGAGGTCCTGGCAAATATGCACCTGAGAGTAGCTGTCTCCATGCACCTCACCGCTCCAGAGCTACCCAATTCATAGGGTTCCCGGCAAGGTACCGGCATACTCCGAGGGCAATTGCAACAGCACCCACCGCTCCCAGGTCCCAAGACCTCAGTCACAACTGCCGATACTGCCGGTATTATGGCACAGCCAACCAAGCAGGAACCGACGTCGAGTATCGGCGGGTGATACCAAGTGGCTTCTGTGTTCATGTAACCTGCCAAGGCCTCTAGTCTTGGACCCTGGAGCTAGGTGTATCTTTAACGTGCGCAGTGTGATGCTACACACGGGACCTCCTTCTTAAAGTCCCATCCGAAGGACTAACAGACTGGCCACTTAAGTCTGTCTTTCCGACCGAATTCACCATGCCTCGCCGAAGGAGGATGTTCACACACAAGTGCCATGGCAAATTTCATTTACCAAGTAGCCTACGCCGAGGGAGGATGCACACACAAGTGCCACGGCAAATCTCGTGTCCCAGCTGGGATTCGAACCCGCAATCTTCAGATTACGAGCCCGACGCGCTAACCACTGCGCCACGAGGGTCGGACACATTGATACAAGTTCCCACTTCGGGAAGAAAAAAATTCTTTATAGGCTGCTGTTTTTTTTTCTTGCATTTTTAAATGTCAAAACCAATGGAGAAAAAAGACAATTTTGTAAATCTTAAAAAACTGTGCAAGTCCACAGTGTACCTTGTTCAGGACAATGTTTCTTGAAAAAAAATTTGTGCCAATGTTTTGTTAGGAAAACGACAACATCATGGAGCATCTTTTTCCTTTTTTCAGTTTTTTCCGTTTCTTGCGTTTTTCCAAGCTTTTCAAATTGCCGGAAAAAATTTATATTGGAATTGTTTGATTGGCCTCACTCTCTTGGCTGACCCAATGTTAAAGTGGTTTGAAATGGGTCAGAATTGTCAGACCTGATTGCTATGATTAAAAAGACTGCTATTGTCAAATAAAGCCTTTGAAGGTTGCTGAAATACTTCTAAGTCAAATGTTTTTTCAGGTTTAAAAATGATTGGATTTGAGCAAGTTTTTTGCTTACTGGTTTTTCGTTCTTGGATTTGAGCAAGTTTTTTGCTTGCTGGTTTTTCGTTTACCAGTGTGCTGTTCACAGCAATGCGGCTTCTTTAATTTTGCTGCAGGGGTGAAATTCAGTGATTACTTTTCAAACGTTTCGGTTGCATCGTTTCCTTTTAAGGTTCCAGATGATTGACCTTAATACTTGATTTTTTAATTAAAAACCTAGCTATGTATATCATGTTGATATTTCTTGTGAGTGAGTGCTTCAAAGTCATCTTAAATGTACCTGATTGGTTTTTGATATTTCCACCCTCAGGTACATAGAGGAACATGTTCAGAAAACAGGTGTCGCAATTGAGACTCAGGGATTCACATTTGTCATCTCTGGACGTAAACGTGAATCACTCACCGTAAGTTCTTTCTTCAGCTGTGTTATCTCAGCACCAGTGCGTGATGTTTGCCATTTCCATAAAACCGTTGCTGCCAGATTTTCATAGCATTGTCCAAAAATCTGCCATCTGCTGAAGCATTGCCATTTAAGCACTTCAGTGAAAACTGTTTCCTGCTCAACACATTCGGCCGTATTCGCCATTATAAACTGCAGGTTCAACTCAATAGCCATTTCAAACAGATGGATGCATATTTTGCAGCAATGGAAAAGGAAAGAGTGTTGTGTATGGAAATGAAATTTTTGTAACACAAATCTATCCATTGAATCAGCTGTTGAGTTGAACTTGAGGGTGGGTTACAATGGGGAACATGGCCGAATGTAGTCAAAAGTATGTAATGCAATCATTTTGTTATCTGCAATTCGATTGTTATGGCAGCTGCTACTTGTCAGAGCAGTGCTTCTCAAGGTGTGAGTTGCAAAAGAGGCAAAGACACAAATTAACTATCCCAGAAGCTGAAGGAATCCAGAAACCAGCCGTGCTCTCGAACGTTGGCTTTTCCACCCCATTCCACTTCTCTCACCATCAGTCACTGCTTTCCATGCTTTTCAATCAAAAATCGTTTTTTGTTTGTTTTGCTTCCTGCTGAACTTGTCCAAAAATGTAGTTCGTGTGAACAGGGCTCGATTCGTGTTTACTTTAGTTTTTTCCCCCACATTATTGACGTTGAGAAAAGAGTAGGTATCTAATTAGAAAGAAGTACGATTAATTAGAAAAGGGGGTTGATTCATTTTTAAAACATCAGTCAGGAAGTGGCTGAAGCAGAAAACGAATTTCTACTCTTTGTTTGACATGTCTGCAGTGCTGATATGATTTCTGTAACCTCCTCATAAAATTATCAAATTTTTTTGATACACTGCGACACCTGATTTTGCCAAAAACAGCGCAATGCACCTTTACAATACAGCTTCACACCACCTTAGAATGGTGTGAACTGTGAAGTGAGAAAATTATCGCTGTGAAAAAGTAAACTGGGTTGTTTAAAACAAGTAAATTGAGAATAAGGTCTGATATCCAAGAAGTTCATGGTTTTTTTTTATAATACACCGTAATTGCAAATTTGCAAATTTTTGATAATTTTTGTAATTTTGCAAAAGAAGTCATGGTTTATCTGTCTTCTTCATCTGTGGTCTCCTTCATTTATTTATTTTTTAATTTCAGGGAAATGCCACCTTACATCTATATCCCCACCTGAGCCCACTTCGGAAAATCAGCGGTATGTTGGTTCGTTCTGATTCATTTATTTTATTTGCTTTCTGTTTCAATGAACACTGAGCCTTTAATCTGCATCCTACAAGTGTTTTTTTTACTCTCCCACTGATATATTTTTCACTGATTTGGCTTTTCGTTCAATGGGGAGTCTGTAATCTGTACATTCAGCTTGAGTAGAAACTGATCAAATTCAAGTTTTCAGCTTCTCACAGCAGTCCTGTTCTGATTGTCTTGGGCAGCATTTTGTGGTTACGATTATGGGCCCATGATAAAAAAAAATCATTTTGCATTCTGTGCATGGGTTCGTAACATCGAGTAATGGGTGAGGAAGTGAAAAAGAGGAGTTCCTGAGCAAGGTATCTAACTCCGGAGTTCCCCTTCTGACACTTGGAGTCGGAACGGAAACTCCATATGGTTGTTTTTCTCAATCGGATTGACAAAAATCGAAATTTGTTTTCCGAAAATTATTGTCTTTGAAGGGGCAGATTCGTTTTGCCTTTTCATTCATTTTTGTGCACAAAATTGCATAAAAATAATCCACAGCTTCAAAGGTAGTCTTCGTCCATGAATTGGGAATCCGAATACGATATTGCCTGTGCATGGGATTCTTCTGTTAATTTTTGCAAGCCCATAGTCTGATTTTTTATATTTGGCATTCTAGACTGTTAAGTTCTTGTTGCCATGAACCACCAGAGAGGCTGCATAGGTAGTTGTGCCTTCTTCAAGCTTAGCTTTCGGTATTAAATTCAATTTTTCTTAGATTTTCCCGCTCTGTGTGCATGTTTATTCAGTGTTGTGTGTTCTTAATATTTTGCTTTGTTGTTAATGTGATGCTCTGAGGAAACTGATCATCCTGGCCGACAAGCTGAAAAAGGTGCGATCTTCACGTACAACCAAAAAAGCATCAGATATTTGTCACCAGCTCTGGAACATCTCCTGCCGGGTCATCAACAGCAGAAAGCAGTTCTGGATGTTCAAACTTTGCTTGGTAGTGAACGGTTTCATCAGTTGTATTCCTTGGCAGTTCATCCTTTGGCACTTTGGCTGCATAATTTCTTTAATGCCTAGCTGCCATATGAAGGGCTGTACGGGAATGCATATTTTTCAACTTGCAACGACTTGAGGAAGCTATGGAGTGGTGGATAACAGCAGGGTACTTGAAAGACTGCTCTTCATCTCCATGATCTCGGTCCAGGGCGCAGGAGGAGCCAGCATTCATCTTTAACGTTAATCATCCGAGTTCAAATGGGAATAAATCGCAGAAAGATCCTTGTTTCATTGGTCAATGTTGTGTATGTGTCTCTTTCTTTTAAACTTAAGATTACCTACTTGATTCATTTGTATCCTGAAATCCAGAGAACTTTAGATGTAGGAGCTTTCTCATCAGTCAATGCATGCTTGCTTATTTCAATGTCACTTATGATGATGATTTTTATTAGTTGTGACGTGAGTTCATGTACAAGATTTTTGCTTGACCAGAACAAGGCTAGTTCTTGTATATGCATGATCTGTCGCATTCGGTGAGTGCAAAAGTGGTAAGTGCCATTTGCCAGAGGACAGGGCTGTCTTATTCACATGGAAATAAATATGTCAAGGCTGGGGACATGGTATCAAATAAAATGATAGTCTGTGTGTGGTTTTGTTGCTGGATTCGACTGGGAATTTTAGTTGGGCATTTTGGTTAGACACTTTTTTTAATACATTTTTGCATTCCATGGTTTCGAAAAAGTAATTTCGACATTTGGCCACATTTTTAAAAAGCCAGAAAATCAGAATTTGTGTGCAGCAAAAATTCCATGCTGCAGAAAGAAAAGATCCACTTTGATAACCGAGTTAAAAATCTGACTTCTATTGAAAGTAATGTGGCAATCTGAGGCTTTAATTTCTGCCACCTGCAAAAGCATAAAAAGAAAGAAAACAAGTTTCTTCAAGAAAAGAAAACAAGTTCATTGATGCCATCACTGCATCACAGGAAAATTATATCCATCACAGGAAAATTATATTGGCACGGTAAATATTTTTTGGCCATCAGTGTTTTGCTTCGAATTGCGGTTTTTTGCTGTGATTGTATTTTCTGCACTTCTGTTGTCGTTTATTCCTGTTGTACTATCCTTTCTTTTTCTCTCGGGAGGTGTGATTGCATGAATCAGCAGAGCTGGCCAAGCTGTGGCTGCCCCATTGTTTTCGTGCTGCAGCCATTTACAGGATGTTCCAGAAGATCTTCACAAGGACTTTTGGAACATCCTTCAACTGGGAGAAGTAGCTCTAAGTTAAATTAACGCATACTAATGTACCTACCCTTAAAGACGCGAGGCAACTGTGCCAACACAGCTGGTATTGATAATGGCCTCATTGTTCCTGTAAAACATCAATAGTTGATAGGTGTGCGAGCAGATGCTTGCATTTTGTCATTTTGGCTGCTGAATTCCCCAGGCAGTTGCTTTCTTGTTTTTGTCTTTAGGTTGTGAGCATATGCGTTATCTTGAGGTATGATTCCAAAAGATTGCTTGATCAATTATGACATAGGTACCATAACACATTTTGGGAAATGGATTTGCTAGATAATAACATTGCCAGCCAACATTAATCTCAACACCTTGCGGGCCATTTCTGCTCCGTGAGCTTTTGCTTTTATTTGCTTATGTTGAGACATAATTTCCTTTGTAGAACCTGCAGCATCATTTTGCTTATGTTGAGACATCATTATCACAAAACCCCACAAAGTATTTCATTGAACTGCCGGATTCATTGATTGTACCTATCTATTATGATGTTAAAATTATGCATGGGTTAGGGTATTATGAATATCTTCCTCTTAATTGGAAGTAGGTGGAATTTTAATTGAAATTCACATTTTGCTTCCTCATTTTTGATGCACGCAATCTGGATGGATTTGTTGCTGCTGCTGAATTGCTAATTCTTGCTTCCAGCATTCATTTAGCAAAACTTTTTGTTTGTAAATTGTTGTATTGTTCTGTCCCGCTTCGTCTGTGGCATCCCATTGCTTGACTTTCAAAAAAAATTCTAAATCATCCAATTTTGATCACTTTCTTTTTGTTGTTCTGTTGATGTGTACACATTGAGATAGTTTCTTTTCCCAAATACAATACTTCCCAGTAAAAATAAGTTTTATTCGCATAGGTTTATTGGTTGGTAATTTTTTTAATTTTTAATGGACTTGTGAGATTTATCCACTTTAGATCAGTTCCTTTTTGTTGTCCGCTCTGATCAGTTTTTTTTCCTTTTTCAATCGGAATTGTTCGTTTTTCCTAATTTAGCACTTTTCTGAGATTTGTCTCGATTTTGTTCAGTTCCGTTTTGTGTTTTTTTGGATTTCTGTTCATCTTTTCTGAGTTGTGTTTCTTTTCCAACATCTGTTCCAATAGATCAATCTGACATGACTGAACACAATGACGGCATCCATTCTTTTATATCCACACTGATTCAAATGGAATGCACAAAGCTATTTACTGATGCTTACCTTACCATTAAAATTTTACCAAATTTACACTTGTCCAAAAATCATCTGAAAATTCAATCAACTGTTTTGCCATTGTCAGTTTTTCAGCATCATACAGCTTGTGTTTGTAAAACTGTTTTCGGAAAGTGCTGCAAAGTCTGTACTTTCAAGAAAAATTATGATGAAGTGAAAGAATTTTCAAATTCCTTAGTCACACAAAATTCTGACCTTGTCTGGCATCATTAAGTGAGGAAAGCATGCAATCAACACTGCAAACACTGCATTTTTTTAGTTTAACCAAGCTTTTTCAGTGAAACTGGTTGGCTGCCATATGAGAACATAATGGCCCGTATTCCCCATTGCCACAAAGCTTAAAACTAGCCCTAAGCTTCAGAATTGGCACTCGGCTCGATTCCCCAAATCGCCTAAGTCGAAGCCGAGTGGAAGCCTAGGTGAAGCCCAATGGGGAATCGAGCTGAGTGGGAGCGGAGTGGCAACTTCGACTTGAGCGCGATTGCGATTCCCCATTGGGATTCACCTGAATCCTAGGTGAAGCGGAGTGGATTCTCACTGATAAGCTTAGGTTGATCCAGAGCAGACTTACCCATTTTGTCTGTCTGTTTTATTTTGCTGATTTCTAAATTGGCTTGATTTTCAGGCTGCTTTTTGGCTGCTATGCACAGAAAACAATCTGAGAAACACATTTTTCACTATTTGATTGCCAAAAATGAAACTGTGACGAACTTTTAAGAAGTTGAACACCAACAAATGATTTAATTCAAGCTTTGAAAATAATTGTCACTGTCAGGTTTTGAACCCGGGTCACCTGCACCACGGGCAGATGTGCAAATCACTACACGAAGAAACCACACTGATTTTTTCGACTTGAATAGACTGTTTTGTTTTCCGTGTGCAACCTGAACGCTCTCGTCATTTGATGCGACGTTGCCATGGACACGGCTTCAACAGAGTTCGGAGCTGGCACTAACGTGAGTCGGAGCGCAACTTCAACTCAAATGTTGGGGAATCGCGTGAAGCCCAGCTTCAACTGGCACTCCGCTCACCCTCACGTAAGTTGAAGCGGAGTAATAAGCTTAGTAGCAATGGGGAATACGGGCCAATGTCTGAATTAGGTCTGAACACATTAATGCAGTAACACAGCACAATTAAGTGTCCTCTTAGCATCCATTGTACATTTTCCAAATATCAGCTTAATTGAATAAGAAAGTCGCTTTTGAAATTCTGAATCCATGGTTTGGTAATGTTTGCTTTCCTGAAAAAAATGCACTTTTCTCTTTAATTTCGTTTTTGACATTCTGAATCCATAGTTTGGTAATGTGGGTATTCCTGAAAATGCACTTCTCTATCAAATGTTGTTTTTGACATTCTGAATCCATAGTTTGGTAATGTTTGTATTCCTGAAAATGCACTTTTCTCTTCAATGTTGTTTTTGACATTCTGAATCCAGAGTTTGGAAATGTTTATTTTCCTGAAAATGCACTTTTCTATTAAATGTTGTTTTTGACATTCTGAATCCATAGTTTGATAATGTTTGTTTTCCTGAAAATGCACTTTTCTATTTAATGCCATTTTTGACGATCATTCTGAATCCATAGTTTGGTAATGTTTGTTTTCCTGAAAATGCACTTTTCTATAAAAAGTCGTTTTTCACATTCTAAATCCATAGTTTGGTAATGTTTGTTTTCCTGAAAATGCACTTTTCTATTTAATGCCATTTTTGACGATCATTCTGAATCCATAGTTTGGTAATGTTTGTTTTCCTGAAAATGCACTTTTCCATAAAAAGTCGTTTTTGACATTCTAAATCCATAGTTGGTAATGTTTGTTTTCCTGAAAATGCACTTTTTTATTTAATGCCATTTTTGACGATCATTCTGAATCCATAGTTTGGTAATGTTTGTTTTCCTGAAAATCTACTTTTCTATGATTCATCCATTTTCACCACTTCCAGAATTTTAAAATGGAATTCTTTGTCAAACACATGCAACAGCACTTTTATTACCAAATTATTAATTTGCCGCAGATATATCAGAGCAATTGAACATGTTTTCATCAGGACTCTCCCACCGAACTGTATGAGGTGGCTTTGCTGCTGTCACTAATTTAATTGAAGTTCAGTTATTTGAGAGTGTGGTTTTCAATGGGACTGTCTATCGTGGCAGCTGATTGAGCTGGGGCCACCTGATTATTGATTCTGTTGCTGTCCAATTTTTCCCTTATTGGCATGGTTAATTCCAGTTGAATGTTGTTCGCATTGCATTTCTTTTTCGTGTTCTTTTTGCTTCAGCAGTCATTTTGTTGATTTTTTTTATCAGGAGTTGCAAGTGCACTGCTGCTTTTTCATGATATCACTCTTCAAAGGATTGATACTTATCATTTGTGCAATGCCGCCTGCAAAGGAAATGGTGGCAGAATGATGGAAGGGTCAAACAAGTAAAACAAATACTCGTCCTGAATCAAACAAAACAACACTGAAAATCAATGGAAAAATGTCACGCGACTGACTGGTCAAGAGCTTTAGAATGATGCCTGGGGAGGCCTTAGCCCTGAAAAAATGGTAGGAGGTGCGCAGAAAAGAGAATTCCAGTCTCTTATAGTGCGGTGAAGAAAGAATTAAAATCAATTTGTGCAACAAAGAAGGGTTTGAGAGCTAGGCTGTGCTGCATTGGTTTGATTTAATTGAACATTATGATGGTATGGAGACGTTGCAAGAGTGGGTGACACGATCATGTCTCGCTCTCCTTTGCATCATTTCCACCAGAGTAGCAGGGTCCCACACTGCACATGCACATAACAGAATTGGAAAACCAAAAGAAATGTACTGTAAAGGAGAAGAAATGCATTTCGTAAAAATGGTTGCAGATTCCCGTTTGACCCCAGGAAATATTCATTATTCTTCCTCTTCTGCTCGTCAGTAGCAGAGAAAGAATGGCTATTATTTCTTGAGACAAAATGGGGCTTTGCTGGCTTT
>JASGXE010007270.1:0-59230 GCA_030068105.1 Sinentomon sp. SZTP_YWyxl
TTTAGCGTAAGATGATTCGTACGGCTCTCTCTCCTTCCCTCTTCACAACAATATATGGGGTTGGAAATCGAGCTCAACTGTTGACGAATTCTTACATGTGACTGCAAGCGTCACCCCAGACCCAAATCCCAGAATTTTCTGACGGGTAAGTTTTTTGCTCAAACAATCTCCTAGCTGGCACTTTCCTCCTTCCCTCATTGGGCTCGATAATTTCCAAAGAGTCGTCAGGCTCACCAGCGACAACTCTCAACTTCGGAGTCGGTGCCATATCGAAAAATCAGAAACACTGAAAATCACAAGTACCTAACAAAACTATACAAAATCACAAGTACCAAAATTTACACGGGATATCAGAAAATCACAAGTGTCGAAACTAAAAATTCACAAGTATAAAATCACACTTTTCGAAACGGAACACGAACGGAGCACGAGCGGAGCACGAGAGAGAGATGTTCACTGCACGAGATCAACCACACAACTGAACCTCGTTTGCCCGTGCAACGCCTTCAAATCAGCAAGCAGGTGGACGCGACAAGCGGATAATCCCCGACCATCCTCGTAAACAAATCAAACAAAAGAAAGCAGGTCCAAACAAGAAAATCTCAGGTAAACAAATGTACAGGGTATATCAAAATATAGGTCACTAAGATATGATGTATCAATGCTCCATTGCGGAGTCACATGGAGTAAAATAGGTCGTTTGCATCCAATATACAAATTTCTGGCACTTAGCCGTTGCGCAATCGATCTTTACAGTATCTACATTATTATTATGAACAAAACAATTATAACAAGGAATAGCAATGTCGTCTGCTTTGGGACATCCCATCAACTCCAAATCCTTGACCATGACACCTGCAGGCATCATGGCCATTACAAATTTACACTTCTCTGTACCTTTTACTAATACAACATTTACATTTGAAACCATCTTTCTCACGATTGGGACCAGGTTGGCATAGGGAACAAGCCCGTCCCTCCATTCCATGCCGTGCTTGTGAGCTGACAGCCACCTGTTCTCACCCTTTATGTTTCCCGGCAAATATTTCCAGTCGTATGGCGGTTGGAAATGCCACGACTGAAACTGCCGGGTAAAGGGATTGGCCACTGCCAGCTCTTTCACGATCCACTCGCCATTCTTGCCTTTGAGGCATTCAACATCAACAACTATATACGTCATATCGAAAAATTCACAATGGAAAAATCACAAACACAAACAAGACACAAACTTAACACCACACTTTTCACGACGATCGAAGAGCAAAGATGTGGCTGGTTCGGCGGCTGCACAACAACTGAACAGCCAAAATACTCAACGGCGCGAGGAGCAACACTGGCATGACGGATCTAATTTCTTGTATTTCCGCAGGTCACCGAACCGTGCGAGGCACCTATACACAACCAACCTATCGTTTGCTCTTCGGTCATCGGAAAAGGAATTAACAATATCAGACAATGCCTTCCCCCTGCACCTCTCGGATATATACCACAATGTGTATTGCTGCACACACCTTATTCTCGCAAGTTGACGTTCATTTGAACAATCAGTTGATTTCACCACCTGCAAATACTTACGCATACAGGGCGTACCTTGAAACTCTATTAAGTTACGGTCCGGCAGCAAAGAAATCCCATTTGTCTTCGGCAATGTACTACAAAGACACTGCCGGGCACATGGCGGATATGGATGGAAACGAGGGGATGAAAAAGAGATCTTTGATGATCAGAAATTCTGGGGAGGTGGATATGATGGGGCCTATTTTTGCAGACATATTCAACGTTGACAGATTCATGTTGAATGAAGTGGAAATGAGAGTTAAATTGGTAAGGACAAAAGACATGTTTTGTCTAATTGCTGCTCACGACCAATATAAAATTAAAGTTTTGGATGCGACGCTGATGGTTCGCAAAGTCAGATTGAACCCAAAAATCTTGTTGGGACATGCAAGTGCATTGGAGAAAGGTAATGCAAAGTATCCCCTCACTCGGGTAGAAACGAAAGTTTTGACTATTCCTGCCAATATTCAGAGCAAGACTTTGGACAATATATTTTTAGGACCGTTGCCAAAGCGTCTCGTTGTTGGCTTTGTTTCTAACAGGGCTTTCAACGGTGACATAAAATGTAACCCGTTTAACTTTGAACATTTCAACGTAAATTACTTTTCGCTTTACGTGGACGGTGAGCAGGTACCTAGCAAACCTCTCCAGCCTGTTTACGGGTCCGAAAATTTGAACATTTCCAGCTACCATACCTTGTTTTCGGGCACGGGGACTCATTACCAAGACGAAGGCAACGATATCGAGAGAACAGAGTATGCGAACGGTTATTGCTTGTACGCATTTGACCTGTCGCCGGATTTGGGGTCTAGCGCTGGCACTCATTGGAACGTTGTCAAGTTGGGAAATTTGAGAGTGGAAGTAAATTTCGCACAGTCCTTGCAAGAATCTATAAATTGCATTGTCTATGCCGAATTTGAATCAATCTTGCAGGTAGACAAGCAGAGGAACGTCATCATTGACTACGGCAACTGAGAGTGGCTTTTCCTTTGGAAGTTTTGTGTCTAAAAATGAATACTTCGCAGATAGACAGCGCGCTGATGAGCGACTGCAAAGTTGCGTCATCATTTCTTGGGGTGTTTCCATACGACAAGTTTCCGCGCACGGTAAAACGTTGGCCAGCAGGTATGGTAGTTAACACGGATCCGTCAAATTTACCAGGCTCGCATTGGGTCGCCCTGTACGTTGACAAGCACGGACGTGCAGAATATTTTGACAGTTATGGTCTGGCGCCATATCAGCCGAAATTTCAAGCTTGGGTCCTTTCGAACTCGAGTGGGGATTGGGGGTATAGTAATACCGAACTGCAGGCAACGGAGAGTAAGGTGTGTGGCCAATACACATTGTGGTATATATCCGAGAGGTGCAGGGGGAAGGCATTGTCTGATATTGTTAATTCCTTTTCCGATGACCGAAGAGCAAACGATAGGTTGGTTGTGTATAGGTGCCTCGCAAGGTTCGGTGACCTGCGGAAATACAAGAAATTGGATCCGTCATGCCAGTGTTGCTCCTCGCGCCGTTGACCATTTGGGCCGTTCAGTTGTTGTGCAGCCGCCGAACCAGCCACATCTTTGCTCTTCGCTCGTCGTGAAAAGTGTAGTGTTAAGTTTGTGTCTTGCTTTGTGTTTGTGATTTTTCCATTGTGAATTTTTCGATATGACGTATATAGTTGTTGATGTTGAATGCCTCAAAGGCAAGAATGGCGAGTGGATCGTGAAAGAGCTGGCAGTGGCCAATCCCTTTACCCGGCAGTTTCAGTCGTGGCATTTCCAACCGCCATACGACTGGAAATATTTGCCGGGAACATAAAGGGTGAGAACAGGTGGCTGTCAGCTCACAAGCATGGCATGGAATGGAGGGACGGGCTTGTTCCCTATGCCAACCTGGTCCCAATCGTGAGAAAGATGGTTTCAAATGTAAATGTTGTATTAGTAAAAGGTCTAGAGAAGTGTAAATTTGTAATGGCCATGATGCCAGCAGGTGTCATGGTCAAGGATTTGGAGTTGATGGGATGTCCCAAAGCAGACGACATTGCTATTCCTTGTTATAATTGTTTTGTACATAATAATGTAGATACTGTAAAGATCGATTGCGCAACGGCTAAGTGCCAGAAATTTGTATATTGGATGCAAACGACCTATTTTACTCCATGTGACTCCGCAATGGAGCATTGATACATCATATCTTAGTGACCTATATTTTGATATACCCTGTACATTTGTTTACCTGAGATTTTCTTGTTTGGACCTGCTTTCTTTTGTTTGATTTGTTTACGAGGATGGTCGGGGATTATCCGCTTGTCGCGTCCACCTGCTTGCTGATTTGAAGGCGTTGCACGAGCAAACGAGGTTCAGTTGTGTGGTTGATCTCGTGCAGTGAACATCTCTCTCGTGCTCCGCTCGTGCTCCGTTCGTGTTCCGTTTCGAAAAGTGTGATTTTATACTTGTGAATTTTTAGTTTCGACACTTGTGATTTTCTGATATCCCGTGTAAATTTTGGTACTTGTGATTTTGTATAGTTTTGTTAGGTACTTGTGATTTTCAGTGTTTCTGATTTTTCGATATGGCACCGACTCCGAAGTTGAGAGTTGTCGCTGGTGAGCCTGACGACTCTTTGGAAATTATCGAGCCCAATGAGGGAAGGAGGAAAGTGCCAGCTAGGAGACTGTTTGAGCAGAAAAACTTACCCGTCAGAAAATTCTGGGATTTGGGGTCTGGGGTGACGCTTGCAGTCACATGTAAGAATTCGTCAACAGTTGAGCTCGATTTCCAACCCCATATATTGTTGTTGAAGAGGGAAGGAGATGCAGAGCCGTACGAATCTCTTACCAAAATCTACCGAAACTTCCGTCCTTCGAAATGGACTACGACGGGTACAGAATTCTTTTAGATTTTTTACCAGAGGCCAAAAAACTTTTGGATGAAAATTTTGAAGGCAAGATAGAACAGACGAGCGAAAAGAGAGATGTGATTTTTGAATTTTCATCAGATCACATTAGAGGCCCTGGCATATACATTAATGAAATTCCACACGGATTCTACTCCTCAAAAGGAGTTTTCTATCTTGGGCAGAATGTGTCGGTGAACTCGTAAAAGATTTAAAGTTCATCGACACCCACGTCAACGTATTGATATCGGAAAAAAAAACCTTCATCAATATGTTGAACGCAATAAAGATTTTTTGCGGTTCATTGAAAAGTTTGCGTTGCGGTGCGTACCGCAATTTTGGAACAACGGGGTCTGTGATGCAATTTGTGAACGAGTGGGGGTATCTCAGGGACATTTTGAAAATTTTCTTCGACGAGATGAAATCTGCCGGGCTATTTTGCGTGTTCAATCCTTACAGCCTGATGTCGGTTTGCTCTGCGGATGAAGGGCTGATTTCAAAGATGTGCGGCGAAAGAAATCGCTAGCCTTCTTCGGTCGGGACGAACCGATACACCAACAGGTGTTGGCAAAACGTTAGGGTGAGTCGGGGCGCCCTTGCACCATTGTGTAATTAAACTCCCTCATCGTGGATGCACTTTTTTTTGTATTTGAAACGTATTCCGAAATCGTCAATTCGCCGTGACCCAACATGTGGCTCTTGGCTTCGGCTGGGCTATACATTTATGTGTCCCTATCTGCATTTCCTTAGCGTGCAGCGGGGGTGCAGAGGGGGCAGGGTGTTTGCAACATGTTCGGGCTTGCCCGTTCATGTTTTGGAACGCTTGCGCTGCGTTTGCGGTTCCAGCTTCGGCAGGAACGTTTCCGGCCCATCGTTAATGCCAGGGGGCATGCGGTGGGCGGCCAGAGGCCATATTTGTGAAGCATGTGGTCACCTTCAATGTACCCCTCCCCAACGGATACGTGGATATTTTTGATATTTGTATTTTGATGTGCATCTAACGACTCCCTAGACTATTTAGTCCTCCCCCACATGGTGGTTGCAATGGGTTGCCTCGAGGAGCCTGATACCGATGGACCGGCGGGAGAATAATTTGTGTGTAGGCCCAAAGTCCAAAGGGTTTTCCGGCATCTTGGTTGTTTTGTATTGTTCACGTTGGAATTGTCCTGGCAGATAAATGGTGCTGGTTGATCAAGAGTTTTTGAAGGAATACGTGAAGGGAATGTGTAGGACGGCTTTATTGAAGTTTGGGTTGAGATACGATGATGATGATACAGTGTTAATGAAAAAGGATTCCGTTGTTCCAACAATTTTTGAAGATTTTGTTTTTTATTTTGTGATTGCATTTTACTTTGTAGATATGGGGAGAGTGGTAAAATGTGTACAGATTTTCTTTTTCATTTCCTTTCAAATAACAAAAAAAAATAAAAGCAAATAAAAAATTAAAAAACAAAAACACAAAAAAATTAATAAAATGCAAAAACAAAATAAAAAATAAAATAACCCGGCCGTGTGCAAAACCCTCCGGTGACGAAACCTCCGAATGCTGGAAGGTAGTCTACCCTGGTGGCCGGGGAATGCGGGCCTAGCAACCCGTAGCCAGTATTGCACAACCCCGCTCTTCTCCGGTGGCAGGAGAGGGGCAGGGTATTGGACATTTTTAGATCAGTCGATCATATAGGTTAGGCGAGATTGGGTGAGGTGAGGCAGGTTTGCCTGTTGAGACGGTTGGTTGGGTTGGGTTGGAGAGGGCCAGGTCAAATGAGAGTGGGCAAGTTGAGCATAGGTGCGGGGAAAGACTGTACATGGTCAGGCAGGGCTGGTTAGGTTAGGTTAGGAGAGAGTTTTAAGATGGCTTGATGAGACAGTGACTCATCCACGATTACGTAGATGATGTCATTTGACCCCTGATGCACACGCAACACGCTGTGACTCAGGTTGACGCATCGGTGAATAATCGATGACTCATTGTGACGTCACTAATCCCTTTTGATTGACGGCCCCCGACCCCTTAAAACTCTCTTCTGCCTTTTCCGACGCTTCTCTCTCAGAGCGAGACAGTGCATAATTGTCTAATTTCCTCCGACGTAAAGTGTGTGGAAATGTTGAAAAATACGCTACAACTAATGCAATTCGAATAATTTCCTGTGATGTGTGTATGACACTGATTTTTTAGTTCGCAAAGCAAGAAATGACACATGCCACACTGTTGAGGTGAACGCAAATATCGCTTCATGCATGAATTTTCGAATACCTTTGTGAGAACGTTTATCCTGTGAGACGTGATTTCATAATTCAAGCCTTTCGCGGCGACATCGAAGAGAAGTCTCAGCAACAAAATCCAAGCCTGCGCTTCACTCTGATTCAGAATGGGAGACGAATCGGCGTCACTTCGGATCCAAATTCCATCTGAAAAAGGAGATAAAAAAAGACGAATAGCTTTTTCAGATGGTTTTCATTCCCGTGTTGGACAACAACGCATGGCGGCATGATACCGATTTTGAGCTTGGCCAAAAAGTGAAAACGAAAGCAAATCTGATCGATCCCATAAAACACTTTCCTGCCTACTAACCCAAATCGAACCTAACCTAGTTTGTTCCAGACGTTTTCCTTCGTTTTTGGGGGGTGACATCAACACGTGGTTAGATGGCAAAGCGCTCAAAACAATATATGCGTTTCAGAGACCCATTTCAGGCACCATCATGAACCATGTCAGATTCTGAGGACAAGACCGAAAACGATGGGTTACAAGACCCACGCCGACCAACCTGTGGGGTCTCGCATGGTCACATCTTATAGGGTTTTATTGTACGCGGCAGGCCGAAAGTGCAGTGAAAGAAGCCAAGGAATGAAAACAAAAAGAAGGAAGAAAACAAATAGACTTCAAAGGTTCATACATACGAATACGATTGTTAAAACGAATATCAGCGGGCGAACACCTAGCTGCAGGCTGACCCCTTAAATACGTGCTTTGAATTCACGCATTTATTCTCCGAACAAGCAAAAATTACGTCTTCACTCAACGACAAAGAGACATTTGCTACACGTATGAAAACCTTTATACTCCTCCAGCAATCCGCTTCTGGCATTTATTCTCTCCCATGGCCGCTGCTCTATAACTTCGACCAGAAGAAGAGGGACGTCATGAGTTGTCAGCATGCGATTGGCTGCAGAAAGCTGGAAACTATGTGGGCAAGCAAAAAACAGATATATCATTCAGGTCATTTCTTTGCGAGTCATGAGCCATGCACAATTCATGATACATCTAACCATGGTAATCGTTCCCGATCAACTGGTGTTCGGATTGAGGAAATTGCAGCTGGCAGTGCTCCGAGTCCATCCAATGATTCTCATCATCTTGTGGATGATTCCGATCGCCTCAATGTTTCAGTGAAGGTAAAAAGGAGATCTCGTGACCCTTTTGAGCTGTTAGCTCTTCCTGATACTGGTACCTCAGTTTTTGTGGTGAATTCTTCAATTGTTAAGGTTTTGGCGTTATTTAGGTTTTGGTGTTGTATGTTGGTTGATACAAAATAAACTTTACAGGATGGTGCAGAAAATCACCACAAACTCTCAGCAAAAAGGTTCCTCATGACGATTGCATTCAAATATTAGAGGCACAATAATTTTTCTCCAACCACCAATTCTGGAGTTACGGAGCCCTAAACCCCACTGATTGGCCATTCAGCGGAATAGGACCGGATATTGAAAATTATCGTAGAGCATCCAAGCTTTCAGGAAACTTCCTCGAGGTGATTGCTATAGCAATAGTTGTAGAATTGTTGCTATAGTTGTAGAATTGTTTCAGGACAAATTGACAACTACTGCCTGCTCATTCTCCTTCTTTTCTTTGACCTAGCTGGTATCTAGGTATTTTTAATTCAGCACATCCGCCTTATCCTTGCCATGTGATGGTCACATTAAAGGTGGTATCAAATAAAGTGGCACAATATTTATTCGATCTCACATTTTGGAGTGAAGGGGCCCTAAACCCTTCAGATGGTCCATTTAAGGGAATGGGACTGAAAGTCTTCGTAGAGCTCCCAAACTTTCATGTTAACTTTTCAATCAAATGTAAAGAGACACAAATTTTCATCTGACCTCCAATTTTCGCAAACAATTTGCGAGCAAGTCGCCAAATTATAATCCTTCCTTGTTACGGAACATTCGTATTTTTGTTCATTTTACAGCGGAGTTTGTGATTGTTGATGCTTTATCGGTTGAAGAAAACCAGTTGGCTTGACGAATTAGTGACAAAAATATCTGCAAAACATTTTTGAAAACCAAACTTCCGTGATCTGCAGTATCGTACCTTTCGTAGGAATCCGCAACTAATCTTAACACCGCCAAACTTTTAATGGCCAGGCCGAAGTTGAACTCTTGACTCTGCTCAGATAGCTGCCTCAACGGTTTGAGATTGGAATCAAGCAGCTTCGCTCCGTCGGATGATTCATCATCGCTGAAATTTTTAAGGAGAGAACTTACTGAAAATGCAGGCCATCATGGTAAAGTCGGCCAAGCAAAAAAAAAAATAAAAAATACATCGACAAACTATTATTCTTGCCAGAATCAGACGATTGACCAAAATTGTTCAATACATTTGCCACTCTCACTGCACACATTATTCAACATAGCTTTCAATGCAATGAACTCATAAAGCCGCCATCATTGTAACAGAAAGCATTCGCAGTCGCCAAAAAATGTAGTTTCCCTGGTGTCGATTTAGATTAAAAAGACGTGATATCTTTATCAGATGTTTTTCACTTTGAGACAACCAAGTTAACAGTTCTTCCACTGACAGGTCGTCTTCCATTGCCACTAACACTCAGAAACATCTGAAAATTTCAATCTCATGTCATTTCAAAGCCCAAAGTGATAATGAAAAATGGTTTGACAATCAACAATTGAAAACTATACAAAACTGAAATTTAAGACTTTTTGAGAGGTTGAATCCCACAATATTGGTTTATCGCAAAAGGCATCTGTATATTTCCTCATTTCAAAAACCACTGGTTTCCTTATTTTCTTAACCTGTTGATTAGAGCATAGAGCTGCCTGCAGCAGTAGTCAATCAGATCAATGCCATTGTCGTTCAATGCTTCACAGGCATCCGAATGGAAAAGGACGCTTTCAAGCAGGGACATCGTTGCTGCTTCGTGGTAGAGCTAAAAAAGGATGTGGTGGTCAATATACATACTATAGGCTCAGTTTGACCGGCTTATCAAAAGTCTTCGAACACAGGAGCTCGGTTTTAATTCAGGGGCAATTCAGAATACATGGCATCGCGCGCTGCAAAACATCATGACACTAGTGTAAGGTGTGAAGTTGCTTCAAGCCCTTTTAAAATTAGATGGCCCCCTGTATTGGCCTGGCCTTCAAAATATCTCCTACTCGTACATGTTCGAGCACTTTTGGTGGCTCCATAAAACATAAAAGAAAACGGTTGGATGGAAGGATCTACTTTTTCATTCGGGCAAAGAAATGCTTTTTATACGTGAAATTTTAATTCTTCAGCTTCTGGGGGGGTCTCTGGGGGAGCTTTCCTGGCGGGGTCTCCAGACCCCCACCAGGCATTCCGCCTTTTTGAACCCGGATAGACGACCGCCCATCACAGCCCCCCCCACTGGGCCTTGCCTAGATTCTTCTCAAGAACCCCCCGCGAAAACACGGGCAAAATGAGACCCCTGTGTATGTTGGCAATTGAATGACATTCATTTCATTTTCGCGGCAAGGCAGTTGTTTGCTCCCTCACCTCGTTTGTTTCTAAATCATCCAAAGCGACGTTGTCCCGTCGGCGTGAAACATATATTCCCCGCAGAATATGCCAGAAAAATTAAATTCGCTGTGTTCCATCCGCACTGTTTTTATTTTCCTCCGTATTTTCTACGGAGATCCCCCCGGACCAGATGGATTATGTCCCCGAAAGCTTCTGGATGCCCTTAGGAGCTAAATGCGATCTGGCCAGATACGATCGAACCTGACATCAAATGGATGTTCTTTTGGGCTCTCCAAGCCAGATTGAGAGCCGCGTTCTTGAAGTTCAGACAGAGGTTTTTGTCGTGATTTCTCAAACAACGAAAACGGACTACAGCAAATCAACCATATCAATTAGTCATCGCCCATGCATTGTCAAATTGCTATGGACAAGTCGGCACCCCATGCACATGATATAAAATCTTCGCTGGTTGTGAAAAGACACAACGGCCTTTGAGCATTAGGTACGACAAACGAAAAAGAGTCTTTTCAGACTGGTATTTAAAATGTTGTTTATTCGAAAAACACCTGACTCAAAACTGGTAAAGGAAAGAACGGTGCATGCAAGCACGTATGCGGGTTTCCCAAAAGTCACTTGACAACCCCTGCCATTTGCCAGTTTTCAATCTTCTCTTGTGGGGCTATTTCTGCAGATTTCATAGGTTCAGAGGGGGCAGACTGCCTGCTGCAGGTGTTATCCATTCGGATTGGTACAAACTCCACGCCAAGCTTCCAGAGTTGCTTCAAAACTACAATGCACTTTTCTGGGGTTGTCAAGTGACTTTTGGAAAACCCTGTATAAAGTTATATTGAGTTAAAAAGGTCGATGACAAGTTTTTTGAATCGTCTACAATCTGTTCTAAACAATATAACAGGAAATAAAAATACGAGTATAGGCATGTTTACAATGAGATGTGGAATGAAGGTGGTAAGTTCTTCATTTGGGCTCTTCTCAGCACTGCCACTGCCGACATCCTTCAAAATTAAAGGAAATATCTCTGCTCTCCATGTTTCGACAACAACAAGTTGCTGGATCAAAGTGGCAATCTAGAAAAAAAAACAAGAAGTAAGAAGAATTAAACAAAACTTTGTCAAAATACATCCTGCATGTTGACGAGAAACCTTGTCAAATTCATCGAACTCATTGTCCGCTTTAAGCTATTGCGGGCAAGCCATGGGGTTGCAGTGCAAAAATTTTCACTTTTTCGAATGGAATCCTTTCGTATGGATGATCCACGACAAATTCGACGACACACTATAAATGGATTGGCAATGGAATTTGCACCAATCCATGCGTGGATATTCCATGTCGAATGTGGGGTTGCAGCTCCCCGTGAAATTGTGAATATTTCTGGATGGGTCCGATCGGCCAGGCTTCAGCTAATCATTATTTTTTATTGTAATTATTTTTTAGAACATTATCATTAAGAGTGTTATTATTCAATCCCTACAATGAAGTAGAACGTCCACAATAACAAAGCGAAACAGCAAATTAATTAACAAAATACGAAGAAGAGGTCTGGCCTGCAACCAATTTTAATGGATACCAAGCCCACCTGAAAAAGGAACTATGCCATGCAGCAAAAAGTGCACGGCCGAGTAGGGAAGGGCATTCCATTCGCGGACTGTGTACGGGGAAAAACGTTTGTAGTGCTCATTACATTTACAGATTAATTGGATATTCAATAAAGTCGCCATTATCGGTGCAGCGGCGAATAATCCTTTGTGAGAAATTTGACGGGAGCGAGGTACTAACTTCAGGCGTCTGTTTGGACGTCTTTGGAAAAGAGTTTCAAAGCCTAGACGAGAAGTCAATAATCAATCACGGATGCAGGATTTATAAGAATATAAGAACACGTGCTGACAAAGGTTTAAAAAAGAGGTATCGATATTTTTCAACCTTTTCATCTGCTACCAGCTGATCCTTGATATCCTCAGTTAGGTTGGATCGAGCCTCAATGACTGACTGAAATGCCAGCTGTTGGACATACTTATGCTGGCGCAACCAACTGCAAGAAAATATTTTAAAATAAGAGGGAAAATGATCATTTTATTGAGAAAAAGATTGTCGTTTAATCCGATTGTGGATCACATAGCTTAAAAGGGCACACTGAGTAAAGAGTGGCACATTTGATGTTAAAATCGCTCAATTTGATATGGAAACTTTGCAGCAAAGGATGCAAGGCGAACAATAGTGATGGAGCAGTCTTGGTTTACATGGCATCTAAGATAACACACAATTGCCTGCACAACTGTTTCCAACTGACATAGCAGGCCAAATGCAACCACGTTATTTGGTCAAGAAAATCTGGTAACACTTCCATGAATCTGCCTACCGCGCGGCCTGCTTTTGTAGCCGGAGGCTTCGGCGGTTTCGGCGGCTTCGGCGAAACATTGCGCGTTTTGGTCTCTTTGGTTTTTGTCTTTATTTTTCAAATTGCGAACCCCGGATTTTCTTTTGCACAGTGCTTCATGTGCGCTGCATGAAAGTTGGTCTTATTCGCATTGCGCTTTCATTTATCAAAATGTCGCAATCAAAATCTCAAAAATATTTCTTGGTATTTGGTATTTGGCCAACAAACTCATGAGATTTGAACAATTATTGCGGATGCAATTCTGCACATCTGGCGGGATGCAAATCTTGAACGCTTGAGAGTCGTTGAAATGTTTCAGAATGCGAGCACGGCTCACGGAATGGTGAATTTCAGGCAGACCATGAGGCCAAAATGTATTGCGGAATTGTGATTTTCGACTTTTTGAATCCCGAAAGTTTTGACGACACTTTTAAACACAACGTTTTTTCGCGATGATAATTTGAACGGAGACAATGATTCGATTTTTGGTGTTGTGCAGAGAATCGAGAAAAAGTCAACTTCATCGTCGAATTACTGCACTCACCACGGAGATCCAAGATCAGCCAAGCTAATTGGTTCGAGTGATCTGACAAGACACTCAACTTCGTAAAGTGAAAGCAATTGGACATTTGCACTCGAGTCGGTTGTGTGCATGTCGTTCTGAGCAGCCATCAGTCTTTTCGGTGTTTTCCTCTTTCTGAAAGCTCAAGAAAGTTGGGAAACACCACCATTAATGATTAGCTATATTTTTGTTGTCGAGCAATAAACTGCCACACGAGCAACGACTAACAGTTCCTCAAAAACCAATTTGCCAGTTTTTGTAAAAATGAAAATCAAATCAATTTTTTACTGTTTTTCCGAGGAAAAGACGACTTCGAATCGTATCATACCGACACCAAAAATCAATTTTCAACTTTCCTCATTGCCATGACAACATTGTACGAAGTATAAGCTGCGAATAACTTTCGAATGTATGGTGGCGGCGGAATTAATGCACCTATTCATACATATGTTTTTTCCATTTAACTGCTGCCTCTGTAACTTTTTTCCTTCCTTTTACTCTTATGCAGGCGTTAGATATGAAAGCGCCAGATTTCAACAGAGCTTTCAGGAGCAGTCAGATTTTGATCTCGGTAATAAAAAAGAGGATCTTTAATTTCTGAAGCATTGAGTTTTTGCCAAAATCTGAACAGTCATAATTTTTTCACATGTATGCGTACATTAATTCCGCCGCCAGTATACAATGGTCGTTATTCTGCGGATGCTAAGAATGTCATTGTTGTTTAGCGAAGGGAAATTGCCGTTTTCCCTAATCATTTTCTCGTACCGACATTGCATGTCAAACGGCGTAGTTTAGCTCAGAACGAAAAGCCCGCAGGTCAATTCCTTGCTGGCTGGTCAAAAAGTGTTTATAGATCGATAATTTTTGGAACAATGTAGGTTATTTGAAGAATAGAGACGAAAAGCCATGCCGAAAGCCTCGCCGAATTCCCAATGGACGAAAAATATGTTTTTGAACTTCACCAGCAGGCGCAGGCTTTTCTTATTCAGTTGGCGTTCTGAACTTGTTGGATGAATTCAATATTCCTTTCACTTCAACTTACAGCTTCCTTTCCTTTACGAGGGGCGCCCAATAAACAATGAGAATTGCACCGAAATTTGCATTTGAAATGAATTTTTGTGACAATTATACTTTTCTTTTTTGACATTTTTTCATCGAAGTGTTCTGGAAATATTTTGGCTTGGTTAGATATTGGGGTGATGGGTTTGGTTGGATCATGGATGATGGAAGAAATAAAGAAACCTGGAAGCAACAAAGCCCAGCGAAAATGGTTCCAGGTTGTGTTTCACTTTTCATCCGCAAATGCGCCACCACATTGGCAAGAGCGACGGCGGAGCCGCCTGAAATGCGCGACTGTCAGCGGTGCGACGCTCACAGAAAGGGAATTTTCTCTGCAATTTGGTGACGGATTTTGATGAAACTTACTGTGGCAGAAAGCTAAAAAATGAGCGAATTCAGACATGTATGATAATCATCCCAAACTTTCTGCGGGTAAAACTTCCAATCATTTGAGGAATCTAACGTGTCGTTGTGAATATATCAAATTCTGGGTTATTGCCACATGTTTTCAATGATTGTGCGATTTCTTCCGTTTATTAAAATTCTTTGGGTTGGATTTGATTGGGTTAGGTCAGTTTATATTTCAGCTTTTTTGGGAAGAATTTTTCATCAAATATGTAGTCGTTAAAATGAGGAATTTAGCGCAGTGACGTTGGTGTGTTTTGAAATTTGGTACGTTTCGAAAACTCGCTGACAAGAGAAGACCGTACTTCGGAAAAGTTCACTATGAGAAGCCATCAGCAGGGGGAAAGGCTCATGCATGGGGATGTGCTCTCTGCATTGGTACTTTTGATGATGCATCGATGTCAGGTAGGCCTATACATCCGATCTGTAAAGTTAAGTAAAAGGACAACCTGGGGCAATGGATTGTCCCAGCCCAGCACTTTTATGATGATGACGTTGTTTTTGAAGAATAATTGCTGAATTGTTGGCGTTACGAACAACTTTGGCAAGACAGCGGATTAACTGTGCACAGGACAATCAATATCACCTCTTGTTGTAAAATTAATAAGCTGGATTGTAAAGACAGAAGCAATGCTTTTCAATATAACCGTCGAAAATCGAAAAACAGCGATTTTCTTGGAACCGTCAATTATGGGGTGACTTTGCAGACTTGGTCTTTTCGAGCGAAGGAACCTTACGGTTCATAATAGCCTTACGGTACCAATAGCCATAAAATTGCTATTGGTCAATTTTGGAAAAAGTGCGATATTTTTTTTTTTGGTTTGAAGTCTGTGAAGATTTTGTGTCAAGATGTAATTTGTACAGGACAAGCGATTTTATCGGCGAACATAGCCGGACACGTCAGGCTTGATTCGTTTTGATTTTGATTGCTTTTTCGCTCTTTACGCAATCCGGGTTAACCGCACGAATTCAGTGGAATTTACGAGGAGTCGAAGACGTACATGGTGTAGCAAAAGGAGGAAGCACATTTGCTATTGTTATGGTTTACGAAGCTCTGGCCATTCGATAAAAAATCGCTGCAATGCTTCCAATGCAACGCCAAAGGACCGAACGAGAGTCTTGAAAAACAATGTGATGTGACAGTGGAAGGAACAAACGCTCGCTGCGAAATTCGCTTAAAAAATTCTCGCCAAATCGCTTAAAATTCAAAAATGCTCTAAAATTTTGCCCAGAAATCGAAACCTGTCGAACCGACCTGAACCCCGCCTACCTAGTTTTTTTAATTCCGACAAGAACTTCAATGTGATCCTACTCCATCTTCGCCCCACTTAAGGCTCCAACCAACTTCACCCGTTGCAACCCAGAAATCAGTGGCATGAAATCAGCAGGCTTACGGAGTAACGGAGAAGTTGGTGGCAGGGAATTCCACTCACGAGCAGTCCATGGTGAAAAAACCATTGTAATGCTTTGTGTATAATCAGTGAAAGGAAAGTCCACATGATAAATGTGTTGAGTGCGCCTGGGCTCCGCGACAACAGAAAACGATGGCAGGGATATTCGGACGCTTTCATGGATTATGGCCTGGAAGAATTTAAGCCGTCTTTCAAGGCATCGGGTATACCCGATGCCTTGAAAGACGGCTTAAATTAATAAGACCTCCCTATAGGGAGGTCTTGAAAAACCTCCCTATAGGGAGGTCTTGAAGGGCAAGTGTTTCTGACATATCCGTGGCGCTTGCATGAACGTAATTCTGACAAATAAATCGAGCTGCCCGTCTCTGAATCTTGTCCAATAGTGAAATATCAGAAGCCAGGAATATGCATCCCATACTTCACATGCATACTCAAGTTGGGGAAAAATTAGTTTCTTGTAAGCTTTAACGAGGCATTTCCTTCGAGGCATTTCTTAACGTTCTATTAAAGAAACCAAGTGATTTATTTGCTTTAGAATTGTGTCTTGCAACAAACTTCTGTCTTCATGGTGGGAAAGAGTGATCTGGTTTGAATAGATCTTTTGTTGCATGGGTAAAATTAAATTATTCTCTTGAACTTGGATATGGTCAAGTGAACGAACGGGTGGGTTTTGGCCGTTCCGGAAAAATGAAACTCCAAAAAGAGGTGTGCTGCAGAGCATGTGCATCTATGCTGCACACGAAAATGAGCTCCCGCGTCGGTCCCATCACAAACATGCTGCCATATGGCATCAGCAAGTTGGCCAGGTTTGCCATTTGCCTTTTGCACAAACCTCCCACACTCCAACTCTCGATACCAAGTATCCTGCACGCTCATTGAAAAGCAATTTTCAATGATGAATATCTGTCAATCAATATTTTTTTAATCAGACGGCGAATCTCGTCGAAGATGAGGCGGCGCAGATTCTCATTTTCCCGGGCGGCAGATTCTCGTTTTCGCACAATCGCCGCCGATCGCGTGTATTCAGAGATAACATCGCTCTTGTTGTCAACCTGTTGTGGGCTGTGTCAGCGGCCAGGCGGGTGAACCAAGGTGCACTGCGGCCGAGGAAGATGAGGCCATCGTGGATTTCGCTGCAGAGAATCCCTCATACTCGTGCACTCGAGCCGAAACTCCAGCTGCAACTGGCTTAGAAGTTTTGCTGGATTTTCCAGCTATAAAGGCGACGTCCAGTTTAGACTGATCTTTTTATTTTCACGGCGCGATTACTCCGACTCATCTGATTTACGGTTTGCGCCGGCAGTTTATTTAAATTATTCGGCGACTTGATGCGGAGCCAAAGATCAGCCGCTTCCAGAAAAAGTAAGACTTGAGAGAACGATTAACGCATAACTTTCGCCCACCAATTAATTCATTAGCCTCAGGAAAGTTGGACAGATGCAATTTTCCTGGACGAAAAGTCCTCCAGACAAATATGTGAGAAAAAAGAACGAAAAAACAAAACAA
Organism: Sinentomon sp. SZTP_YWyxl; assembly: GCA_030068105.1. Classification (NCBI taxonomy): domain Eukaryota; kingdom Metazoa; phylum Arthropoda; class Protura; order Sinentomata; family Sinentomidae; genus Sinentomon; species Sinentomon sp. SZTP_YWyxl. Next base: position 17,496 of record JASGXE010007270.1, read on the forward strand.
AAAAGAAAATAAAAAATCAAAAAAACACGCAAGTGGAACGCAGGATATGAGAAAGAGTCACGCAGAACTACATGAAAGGAAAAGCCGAAAAAGTAAGGACGAGCTATTTTTGCAGGTAAAATATTGTAAACAATAAGTTTGGATCAAACAAGTGTGCAAATACTTCTCGAAAAATAACGAAACATCAAAACGGGTGACCTTTTCAACACAAAAAAACAAACGCCTCACCGTGCCAGACCATTGTTCAGCACACCATTTGAAAAAAATCGAATGTGCCATTTCCGGCGGTCGTCCGCACATGCCCCGTTTTCCAAAGAAAGTTGAGAGGAGATTCCACTTTCTTTGCCGTTTTGCAGCTGGTTTTTACAGTGGCTCTCAAAGTCACTTTATAGCTCACTTTGAGGCCTCAAAGTGAGCTCCAGCAGTGTAAACAGTGTTTCTCAATTTGGCTCAAAAAGTCACTGACTTTTGCTCACTTTGAGGCAGATTCGACGAAATCACTTAAACAAAATTACTTAACGCTTCACACAACAAAATTACAAAACGCTTAACACAACAAAATAACTTAACGCTTAACACAAAAAACAACTTTACGATTAACAAAACTATTAAAACACTCAACACGCACTTAACGCTTCACAAATCAGGAAGTCCAACTTCAACTTTCCAATTTTTTTTCTTCTTTAGCAGACATGCTTGATACAATCAAAAAAGTGCTGTGGTTGAAATATATCTCCACCAAACTGACACCTTTTTTGAGGGCCACAGGCATTAAAGCCATTGGTCCAATGGTATCTAAAGTCGCGGCAGGGTTTGGAAAATCGCGGCCGGGAACGTCTTCCCGTTTTGAAAAAAAGAATGCGCCGTCGGCCATCTTTGAATTTGTGGGGGGCCGCCCAATGGGCGGCCCCCCACTGCGTGGTCAGTGCAAAACCTTTTTCACGCAGCTGGGAAGAGGGAGTGTGGCAGTTGCCGGACGGCGCTCTCGCCGCGCGACTGACGCAAGGCGAAGCTTTCCCTCATTGTAGTGCACTGGATAGGGTAGGTACTCACGTATTGCTCTAAAATGCTCTCATCCCTTATCGTGCTTCAAACTTTGCCTTTATTTGCCATCCAAGATCATCTTGAAGTAGGTACCTACCAGTGGCGATTCCTGGAATCGCAATTGAGGCATTCAGTGCGCCCCCGCGAAGCGTTGCGCGAAGCGCAACGCCGGGGGAGGGGTCCGGGGAGGGGGTGTCCCCCTCCCCGAAGGGGAAGAAATTTTGAAAAAATGTAACCTCAAAAGGTGCTCAGAATGCTCACTTTTTCAAAAAACTCAGCAATTTTCACACAACCTCGTATATACGCCCTTCGTTGAATCGCTGCGTGGAGGGGAAAATCAAGATTGGGAGGCATATCAGGAGGGGGTTCACAGGGAGGGTCTGGGTTGAAGAAATTATGGTAATTTGGGTTCATTTGCATGCAACCTGTATATTCGCATTCTGGAGGCCAAATTTCCATGCAAAAAGTGCATACCCGGACGAAAGCAAAAGCCGGGTCATTTCTTGTCAGGGTCAGTCTTCTCTCCTACCCCCACGAAATGGCACTAAATTTTGCAGGTGTCTTAAAATTTATGAAAAACCCAGCTGCAAAATCCAAATACAACACGCAATGTGGATTTCAGAGACATGGGAATTGGGCTTGGACCTGCCTTGGCAAAACTGTTCCCATTTGACGAAATCGAGCAACGAAACGATGGCGTAGAAAGGGAAGCGGAAAAAGAGCATCTTTTCCTGACACCCAGTATTCACAATTGAGATGTGAAGGGTCAGTTTTTGTTGTTGCACCATGCACCAATTGAAAGAACCCACATCCCAACCGACCCGAATGCCATCTCTGTCGGAGCACGCGAGTCTCAGTCTCGCAGCTGATGGTTGAAGTGGTCTGTCCACCGGACTCCTTGCATGCATTTCTCGCTCCGAATTCAATCTGCCCAGTGAATGCATTGGCTGCTGTTAGCGGTTGTCCCCTCACTTCTGCCGCCTCTTTCTTGCGGTGGGGCTGTGCCTCACGCTGCATTCGGTTCATCAAGACGAATGCCATTGTCTTTTGTGTGTTGCAGCGCCAACAGGGGCATCCCATTCAGAAGCAAGAGTGCCTCGAAGTCGGAACTTGAAACATATTTGCGCAATTCCGAAGCTGACTGCTGGCAATTGTTGGTCATTTTTTGTGGGAAATGAATTGCCCAAATGTCCAATGAATAATTGTTCCTTTGTCAAGTAAAAATGATTTCGGAAACAGAGTTGAAGGCATTCAGTGAATGCGTTGAATGCATGGACGAGACGCCACTGGTACCTACCTACCTATTCTTTCATTCCGTGTACCTGCCAGTCTTCTCTCGAATCAGTTGTCCAATCTAAATTGTGACTTTCTTCCAAAATTTCAGATCCCCCTTTTTTGCTTCTTTTTTCTCTTTGTTATCCTTTTTCCTCTTTTTTATCCTTTTCTTTTTTTCTTTTTTTTTTTTTCCTTTTTCCTTCTTTTTTTTTTTTGCTTCTTTTCTTTTTTTTACATACCACCTGCATCCCTATCTTCTTGGGAAGTTCTATTTTTACTACCTAGTTTTTTTCACTTTTGTGTGTATTTTTTTGAGATTGTGATTGGGTATACATGAGGAAATGAGTGTTAGAGTTTGCTCAAGGTTGGATCTTGCCTGGTTGTGTAGGTATGTGTGTGTGTCTGTCTGCTTGGGTGTCTGAAGTGATTGCTATATGACTAGGCCCCGTCCACATTCCGATGATCTCTTCGCGGTTCGCGGTCCTTTCCCCTCCTTTTCCCTTTACCCCTCCTTTCGATAATGCAGCCGACGGTCGCGTTCCCTTCCCATCCCTTCCCCTCCCTTCCCTGGTATATGATGAACCTCTGCTGTTCACAATTGATGATTGCCTTTATGGCATGAAAACCTGTAGATCAGAGTAAATCTGATACCGATACCGATACCGAATTTCAAAATGGCCGCCGCCTCCGTTTCGTGACGTGTGCGCGTTCGCGGTCGTTTCTTGGTTTTTTAATAATAAGTTTTTCTTTGTGTTTTGTTGTGAAATCTGTGGTCTGTTTCGTTGTTTTTGAGTTTTCTTTTCCCATGGGAAACTTTTTGCAGCACATGTCAAGATTCAGCCAGGAACGTGGTGGGGAGATGTGGTCTTCAAGGACCACGAAAACTTCAACTGAACTTGGTCACTGTGGAACCTGTTCTTTTTTGGGCTTCTTGCAATGATCTTTACTGTCTGCTGGCAGCTTGTTGTGGGGCATTGGGGCTGTTTTGGGTTGGAAAAACAAACAAATGGCTGCTGGCAGTGTGATGGGACTGCCAACCTGCTTGCTTGGTGGTGCACTGGGGATTTTTGGAATTTGGCAGTTACCTACCCTAGCTTGCTGATGCTGGTGGCCGGTGGGCAGTTGCTCAACGAAAAATTCCACGAGGAAATGTGTAAAATATAGCATTTCAAAGATTGAGTTGAAAAAATTCAGGTAAAAAAATCACCAAGAAACTGTTAATTTTTAAACAATTTTCAGACATTTTGACACCTGCAAGTGATGATTTTCTGGACATTGGGGGCTCAATCTAGCTATTTCCATGGTTTTCCATGCTTTTTTATGCCCATTTGACCTTCAACCGGAAATGACCCATGATCAAACTTCCCCTGGGGGGAACATTGACAGCTTTTTAACACTGGGGGTAACATTGATTTTAATGGATTTAAATGGAGGAATCATTTCACATGGGGTAACATTGATTTTTTTTTTTTTTCTAGGGGTCTAAATTTTAATGAAAGATATTTTTTTGCCCCATTTTTTTATTGATGCACATCGAAACAAAATAAACATTTTCACAGAAGAAGGGAAAAAATAGAAAACAATTTTATTGTCACCAATCACAAAATTAACAATTTTCACCAATCACAAAATTGACAAATGATTATCAAAAGGCAGCAGTGAAGACCAAAGAGGCAAGAAGCAACTTACCCCATGCAGCAGCCGCAGTAGAATGAGATCAAGGCATGTGATCAACAAGGCAGCAGAATTTTTATCGGCATTGCAGATCATAGGATGATAAGCACCGTAGAAAGCAGAAGCAAGAAGTCAGAAGTGGAAAGAAGCAGCATGAGATGCCAAGCGGAAGCAAAGGATACGTAGCTCATTTATGCAAAAAAGCCAAAAGGCCCCTAAGTAGAAATGCAAAGCCAGCATGCAACATGGGGCAAGTTGCAAAGAAAAGAGAAAGAAAGAAAAGAAAACAATTAGTATAGGAAAATGGCAGAGAAGCAAGGTTAGAAATAGCAGCGAAAAATCTTGTGCCAATCTGACTGACAATTTTTTATTTATTTACTGGGTAGGTGTCTGTGCCTAAAAGCTGCAATAATATCTAGGCCTACCTAAGGTAGGTACCTCGGCAAAGTCCCACGTGTAGTGGTGGTACAGAAGCCTAATGGCTCCCATGTTTGGTGAAGTCAAATCTTTGCTAGGGGAGTTGGGAGTAACTCATAGGCATTGCATGCTCGTCCCACCCCATTCGCAGAACAAATAACTATGCTGTAGCACAGAATGCTGTGTCATCGAATGGGTGGACCTCCTTGATAGGTATAGAATTTTTGATCAGCCAGCATGTATTTTTTTAATTTTTTCTTAAAAATAACATGTGCGCGGACAGTTCTCAAATCAGAAGGCAGTGAGTTCCATATTCTCACTCCAAGAGAAAATAGTGAATTCCATCCAATTTTTGTTTTATGACGATAAACTGCTAGCAGTTGTGCAGATTCGGACCTAAGATATGCATCTGAAAAGGTTGCTCTGTCCGTGAAACCATGATAATATGCTTGCAGAGGTGCATCGAGCTGAGGCTCAACCGGGTAAAGTAGTTTGTGTAAAATCACAAGGTGCTGATAGTAAATAATTTGATATGTATTCATCAGTCCCATTGCAAAAAATGTTGTTTTAGTTGGAGCATTATAGTCAAGACCTGCAAGAATTCTAATGGCCTTCTTATGAAGTATGTTTATTGGACTGATAACACAATCAGGAGCAAATTTTAATGTATTTTTACCCAGGAACCGATTTCACAGGGTGTGCCAAAAACAGGGAATCTATTTCCAAACACTCCAGCCCAGAGATAATCTCATAATCAGACTTAGGTATCATTTTTTAAGCAGGATGAGGGTAGGATTGGGTTAGAGGAATTGACAAAGTTTGCATTTAAGGACCATTTTAAGCATTTTTTCCATTTTCTAACTTGTAATAATAATTAGCAGATGCCAACCTGACAATTTGATCAATAGGATTTTTGCGGACCATTCCTTTTGAGTTGGGAGTTGGCTAATTGAGTTTTAAAGAATTTTAAGTGCAATATTTCAAACATTTCAATCGGCCGATTTCCAAAACGATGATTAATTCGCGGATCGACGAGTGGTGATATGGTTGACCGTGTCATTTGCAGCTCGATGTGAATCCAAAAGTTTGTGGTCAACCAGCTCACCACTGGTCGTTTGCGGATTGCAGTGATCCTCTGATTAATCTTCATTTTGGATATCAGCTGAATGTCTGACATTGTCAAAAGAAGTCAACTTTTATGGTCCCTTTTGTTGCCAATGTTTCCCACATTCATCCACAATGGGATGAATTGGGATGACTAATGTTCCAAGATTCCCTTTGAATATCATTTTTTTCCATTCAATAGCACGTCTAGAAGGTCTGCATTTATATTTGACCTCCACACTGACAATTTATGACAGAAACAATCCTCAACTATCAATATGTTGTGCAGAAATGTTTGGGGATAAATTATTAGTTTTCCATCACCTGCCCCATTTCAAAATTTTCCCTGTGCTCTAAAAACACAATTTTGACCATTTTTGACACCAGCTACAGTGTCCGTTAATATATCAAATTAATTGTCAGATAACTGCCTATTGAATGAAGTATGCCAAGTGGCCAGAAAACTTCATTTTGTGACATTTGTAACCATGACAAGATGACTTTTAACTTTCTAAAAACAAGGCAAAAAATTCCCAATTCTCTTCAACAAAATCCATCCAACTTCAAAAGTAAATTGCAGCCCTTCTAGAAGAGCTAGAGAAGCCTACAATGGCTCAAAAGATGCGCCCAAGTCTCCACATTTTTAAAAAAAAAGTTTCACTGATCAATGTTGCCCCTGTGGGCTGCGAAAGCTGATTGTGACCATGCTGATTATGTGACCATGTCTGATCAAAGTTCCCCCAAATCACTGGTAACTTTGATCAGACTTTCATCAAGGAAATAATGGTAGGTACTTCCGGGCACAGCATGGAAGAACAGATCAGATTTTCGGAAAGAAGGGAGTTTCAAGGTACAGAATATGGCCCAATATGCCATCTTTCATCAGTGTTCTTTAGGTGGTCCCTGAAAACCGGACAGCCGGACAGGACTGCCGGACAGGACCACCGGACCGACCCGGACGGGTTAGGTTAGGTTAGATTAGGTTAGGATAGTCTATCATAACCTAATCCAACCTAACCTAACCTGTCCGGATCGGTCCGGCGGTCCTTTCTGCCTGTCCGGCAGTCCTGTCCGGCTGTCCGGTTTTCAGGGACCACCTGTTCTTTATGCTACAGGCGTGAGAAGACAAAAAACCCTTAATTTTGATCAAAGTATCTCCGTTTTACGGTAAAGCTCGGACACAAACGTAAGATAACTGGAAGAGAGTTCCAAAGACGGTTACCACAGGCTTCCAGAGTATACCTACCAAACGTGGTCCTGAACCTCTTGGCTCTTAGATAATTTGTGTTAGCAGATCTGAGACTTTCAACTCGAGGGCCCACAATACTCATTCGCCCCGCTGAAACTGAGGATAAACTGGGGTTTAACCAGCAGGTTTTAAATGTGGGAGAGTACAAGTACTTGTAGACTAACAACAGAATTTGAAAATATGTCACCTGGTATGTATTAAACAGCCCACAAGATTTAAACACTCCTTTGATTAGGTAATTAAAGGGGAGACCTAATACAATGCGCAGGGCAGATTTGTGAAGAATAGGTACTTATGGGTTTGATGTTTTTCAATATGCTGGCACCCCAGATAGCTGCACAGTAGGACAAATGGGACATGAAGTGAGAATGATAGAGCATAAAAACACATTCTCGAGGAAGGTATCTATGGGCAACCCGAAGCAAAAACAGGCCGCTAGACAATTTCTTTGTCAGCACACTCATATTTTCTCCCCAGTCCAGCTTAGAATCAAAAGCTAATCCCAGCAATCTGGACGACAGAACCTCGTGGACAATTTGGTTGCCGATGTTCAGTGAGCGGAGTGCCAGAGATAAACGTCCCTGAAGTTATATTCAAATTCAAAACAAATTCAAATCCAAATTCACAAAAGCAGGGATGCCCAACTGTGGTTGGACCAACCTCAAATTTCAGACGTGGAGCAGAATGCTGTTCAGGGATGGGCAAGGTAGGGTACCTTAGAGGGGGGGGGGGTAAAGAGGTCTACGACGGGGTGGGGGGGGTAGGGCACCGAAAGTGCAGGGGGTCTGGGGGGCTGTGCCCCCCAGCGGGGGTCCAGGCGGCAGCGCCCCCGGCAGGGGGTTTGGGGGACAGCATCCCCCAAAAAGCTGCAGCTTTTTTGAAAAATTAGGGGTCCTCAGATGCCACTTTACGACATTTCAGGTCCTTTTTTTCTTATCCTGGAGGGTTTGCAGTCGCAATAGATGGGGCAAGGAAATAACTGTCAGACACGACTTTCTGGATGAGTTTTTTTTTTCATTTTACCATTTTCTGTAAATCAAAACAGAAAGTACAAAAGAAACAGAATGTAGCTATTGAAGTCCTGGGGTGTGCAGGGCACACACCAGGACTTCGGCCAAGGGTCCCCTCGGAAAAAGGCTAGGGGGTAACATCGGCCGAAGGTCGAGGTTACCCCCCCCCCCACTAGCCTTTTTCCGGCAGGTGAATCAAAACAGGAATTACAAAAGAAACAGAATGTTGCTATTGAAGTCCTTCCTGGTGTGTGCAGGACACACGAGGACTTTGGCCAAAGGTACCCTTGGAGAAAGGCTAGGGGGTAACCTGAGCCAAAGGCCGAGGTTACCCCTCCCCTGGCCTTTTTCCGGCAGGGGAATCAAAAAGGAAGTAGGTAGGTACAAAAGAAACAGAATGTTGCTATTGAAGTCCTTCCTGGTGTGTGCAGGACACACGAGGACTTTGGCCAAAGGTACCCTTGGAGAAAGGTTAGGGGGTAACCTGAGCCAAAGGCCGAGGTTACCCCCCCTGGCCTTTTTCCGGCAGGGGAATAAAAAAGGAAGTCGGTACAAAAGAAACAGAATGTTGCTATTGAAGTCCTTCCTGGTGTGTGCAGGGCACACACCAGGAAGGACTTTGACAGCAACATTCTAGGGTGGGGGTAGGGGGGGTAACCTCGGCCAAAGTCAGAGGTTACCCCCCTAGCCTTTTTCCGGCAGTGGAATCAAAACAGAAAGTACAAAGAAACAATGTTGCTCCTATTGAAGTCCTGGTGTGTGCCCTGCACACACACCAGGACTCTTTTCCCACCTTTTTCCGACGGTACCCTTGGCCTTCGGCCAAGGGTACCGTCGAAAAAGGCTTGGGGGGGGGGGTAATCTCGGCCGAAGGCCAGGGGGTAACCCCCCCCTACCCCCCCTATGCCCAACCCTGATGCTGTTGCCTGGTGCGAAGAATCCAGACACTTCGGCCACTTGTGGAATTGCCACATGACATCCACATGAACAACATCCAGTGTACCTCCGGGCCGGAATTTTCACTTTCCCCTTACCCCATGTGGTGTGACCCCAAAGCCCAAATTTGGCCCAATGCGGGTCGCAAAGGGTTTTGGGCATTAAAAATCAAAACGTGGCGCTGAAACTCGGCAGGGACATCCACATGAACAATATCTAGTGCACCTCCGGGCCGGAATTTCCATTTTCCCCTTCCCCCATGTGGTGTGACCCCAAAGCCCAAATTTTGCCCAATGCGTCGCAAAGGGTTTTGGGCATAAAAAATCAAAATGTGGCGCTGAAATTCGGTTGGGATATCCATATGAACAATATCTAGTGCACCTCCGGGCCGGAATTTCCATTTTCCCCTTCACCCATGTGGTGTGACCCCAAAGCCCAAATTTGGCCAAATGCGGGTCGCAAAGGGTTTTGGGCATAAAAAATCAAAATGTGGCGCTGAAATTCGGCAGGGACATCCACGTTAATAATATCTAGTGCACCGCCGGGCCGGAATTTCCATTTTCCCCTTCCCCCATGTGGTGTGACCCCAAAGCCCAAATTTGGCCCAATGCGGGTCGCAAAGGGTTTTGGGCAATAAAAATCAAAATGTGGCGCTGAAATTCGGCAGGGACATCCACATGAACAATATCTAGTGCACCTCCGCTTTGAGACCACTGTTTAAGGGGGGGGGGGGCATGGTTTTTTTGCAAAAACGTGGAAAAAAGTTGTTTTTTTTTTCTTTTTATGTTCATGTTATAGCCCAGATTTTGCCATTTCCGAAACTCTCTCCAGATTTTCTGGAATTTAAATAGTTCAAGATAGAGCTGATTATCCAAAACTCCTCGCATTGGTTTTCTTGCATTCTCGACGCAAACATTTGCGGTTTTCTCGCATTTTTCTCTTTTTTCAAAAAGAGAAAGCATTCAAAATACATCTCCTCTCACAATTTTTCATGCAAAATGTTCAAATTTGGTGTACCTACCTACTGGACCAATTTTTCATGAGGAAACCGAAAATAAGCCCTTTTTACATTTGCAGACAAGGTACTTTTTGCCTACAGTGTGAAATATGGCTTCATTCTGCCAGACGGTTTAGGAGAAGATGCATTTTTACCGATGGCCTTTTTCGTGCCTATGTTAGCCTGTAACTTCGGTGTAAGGCACACAAATTTACATGTAAATATATCAATCTTCATCATTTTTATGCTCTTTTCACCTGCAAAATTTCAAAAAAAAAAATCCGTCGAAACAAAAAAAGTTCGACACGTATGGTTTACCCCTCCCCCCTCAGCTTGGTCCTCTCATGTTCACTGCCAGTTTTTGGTCTAGGTAAATCTTGCTCCTTTAGGTTCGGAGGTCCCCACAAGGGCACTCGATTCTCGGAAAGTCATCCTTCGAAAGTCTCAGACAATGCTAGGAAAGACTTGCTTGACTTACCGTCTTGCATATCTTTGGGCATATCTTTGGAATTCTCTTCCTGCCACACTTACTTCAACAAGAAACCTAGGTACCTACATTTCGGCAGAAATTACTTCATTGCTATGGCAAGATGAGTTTTTTTTTATGCAAGATGCGTCCGACCCGTTCACACTTTTTTCTTCTGAATCCTGATTGGATGAGGTACCTAATTCCGGTTCTCGTTTACCAAATTTAGCAATACACCACATTTGAAGCTTTCACGCTATCCGAGGAAAATTGTCGCTGTACTAGCCTATTTATCAGTTTAACAGGAGGCTTTGCTCAAAATTTAAAATTATTTTTTTTTCTCCACAAGAAATAATTACCCCAGGAGTCTCACACAATTCAATTGGTTTCGGTCTCTTGGGGTGGACCAGTCCTGGCCCTGGCACTGCCAATTTCCCTCCCTTCCGGACCCAGCTTTTTGTTTGTATTGCCCATCTTTGTCTGTGCTATCCAATAAGCTAGGTACCCAAACCATACTTTTTAATCTTCAAAAGACAGGTCATGGTGGCACTTCTCTCACCGGAGAGTGTCATAGGAGGCCTGAAGAATGGTTCACAGACCAGTTCCTCCAAGCATGGGTAAAAGGTTTGGTGATAGGCTATGTGTGACGATCCGCAGTGACCATGCAGAGAAAAGTTACGCATGATAAAGATTCGTAAATGCACCGTCTGGTTTCTTGAAACAAAATCCCAGAGCTTTAGCTCCTTTCCATGGAGGAATAGGGGTCGTGGGAATCGAGTGCAATAATCCTCTTGCCACAAGTTAAACTGACCATTTTCACCTACTCTCATGTTTTCATTGACATTTTTGATAACCATTCTTGTTAATTTTTATTAGGCTTTACCTACAGCTTTTATACCCACCTAGGACAACAATAAATATTGTTCTGAAACATTTGTGTAGTGTTACGAGGTGCATGCATATGCACTTTGACCATTTACATGCTGGGCTGAGAAAGTTGCTGGGATTGAGTCTGTTTTATCCATCCAGCTGATAAGGAGTTGTACTTTGTCAACTGGACTGCCAGGATGGATAGGAGAAAGCTTTCGTAAGTAATTGGGCTGTTTTGATTGTGGATATGTGCTTACCTACTTTAGTAGTGTAGTTGGATGTCTGGGAAAATACCTTGCCAAATGAGTCCCAGACATATGTAGCTGTGGCCTCCGCCTCCATGGTCCAGTTGATATTCTGTTATTAAACCATAAGTATGTTTTGGCCTTCATTAGATTTTTGAGCAAGAATTTTTTTTAACATTTTGCCTGGGTCCTTTTGACATCAGGCCATGCTGGGTATTGAGATGATTATTGCCTATCTTATCCCCTGCTAAATTGTGATGGAGCCCTGTTCTGACTCCTCATGGTCTTGACACAAATAGGGCCCCAGATCAACAGAATGACAGAAAGAACCATTAAGATCCATTTTCCAAATTGTTTTTCAAATATTGATGGAAACTTGGAGACGCTTCCAGCTGCCTTGAAAGTTACGACCCTAAATTTTTGTAGGTATTGATGGCTTGGCCTGTGGCAGATCCAGCCTTTTTTTGAAGGGTTGGGGTTGGAGGCGACAGTGTAGCCAAATAGGTGCTTGGGCTGAGCACTCCATGAGCTCCCTGGTAAAGCACCCTGGCACTCCATAGCAATACCAAGGGGGAGAGACACTTCACAGGGGGTCTGGGAATTGGAGTTTGAGCCCCCATGAATCGAAAAAAATTGCAATATTTTAGTTCGTTTTTGGGTAGGTTCTTTGGTTGCTCCATAAAAATTTGGCAAAATTTTTTCCTGATGGCCATCGCACCATTGCTGGATCTGCCCCTGATTTGACCCACCTTATTATGCGGAACTCCTCACCTCTCAAGTATGAGCTTTGTGGTTAGATATCCAAATTGAATGACAATAAACATCTTTTAAAAGGTAAATCCATCTTATTTGTCTGTTTTTCACTGACTTTTCAACAGATGGCAAACAGAGTTCCTTGTGGAAGAGTGTCATGATTTCCTTTCGATTTCCATCACTTTGACTCAGATGCTCAATTTAGTCTTTTGACATGTTGGCCTACCAATGTCCATTTCACTTTGAAATTTTGTTGCATGCACGCACTCCCAGACATGGAAATTCAGGGCTTGGATAAAAGTCGAGGCATTGGCCGACTGATCTGGCATTCTTCCAGTCCTGGCCTGGGCCTACTGATTTTTACTGTTTCGAAATTTTATTAGTCTTTAATTTGTGCTTGTTTAAATATATGACATAAATTGGATTTTTCTTGTGTTCCATTGTGCAATCTGATTTCTATTTTATCTGATCTGATCTATTGCAGGACGTCTGGTGATTCATTGTATGTGACATTGGGGATAGCAAAAACATGCACGCCTGACGAAATAAAAAAGTCTTACCGGAAACTGGCCCTCAAATTTCATCCTGATAAAAATCCAAATGATCCGGTGGCATCGGAAAAGGTTAAAATTTTGTTAAATGCTGCTAAATTTACAACTAATAGTAGGTAGGTAGTACCTACCTGGTAACTCGTTGCTGTGCCCATTTGAAATGTTGAAACTCGAGAGGTGAAGGACACCAAATGTCGATAACTTGGAATAATACATTCAAAATGTATAACATTTTGAAATATTGACATCAGACTTCCTCTGAGGCTGCTTTTTAAAATGAGATTTTGACGTGAATTGTGCAGTTCATAAGAACAGTGAAATAGATTTGTTTTCAAAACTGCTCAGCAAAAATGAAATGTTTTGCTGCTGTGATGATGGAGGGAAGCATTTACAAAAAGTTTCAAATGGGACACCAGGTGTCTCAAATGGAACTCAAGCCTCACTAAAACTATTTTGTTGCAGAATTAAAATTGCTCTTTGCTGTTCTTTTGCTTAGGGCAGTCACTGAAGAGCTCGAGGCAAAACCATTCCTATGGGTACGTCGGTTTAATTATTGGCCCGCAAGATAGTTAGGTAGGTACATTCCTTCAAACAATAGATTATTGCAAATTGCTTCACTGGGCCATGCATTGTATCACATTGGCAAGACATGGGCTGTTTTGAGGACAAAGTTAGATGTTGCAAATACAGAATCATACAGATTCTATATTTTTACAATACTTTTGTCACACAAGGGAGAACTGCATGTCCGGTGTGAAAAAATGCATAAATTTGCAGTTCGGATGATACCTATACTTTCCCAAATATTTTAGGCCTCGAAGTCGTATTGCATTGATCACCTGTCTGCACACAGGCAGATAGGGGCTAGGGGTTACACATCCCTGACTTTTGCCCAAAATACCCCGAAAATTACTCCCTCGGTACCCTGGCAGTGTTTTACAGGAACCTTGAAAAATTTATTTTACTCTTGGGGCTTCACCCTTTGTGGTCCTTGGTCGTACCCAGTCCGACTGCATCTGACACCCTTTTTTTCCCTATCTGGTCCCATGTTGGACTGGATCCGACAAGCAGAGTGAACCTGTCGCACACGGGAGATGGAGAGGGTCATTCAACAGGACTTTTTTCATCTTCATGAGGTTGGTTGGGGAAATGAATTATGATATCAAAACATGAAGAGAGGCGAAGTAAAGGAAAATCAATGTCATGCCACCATCTTTTGAATGGAATGCTGCAAACTGAGTAGACTGGAGGAAGTTAAGAGATGATGCTTGTGATGAGGCATTTTGTTTGTCGTTCATATGCCAAGCGTAAGTTCAAAAAGCAAGAGAAAATCGGAAGGATGGCTTCATTTTGCAGTGAAATAAAAACTTTGTTGGTGCAATTTAGGACCCTGTACTTTTGTGGAACGTGTATTCTGAGGTCAGGTGTTTCCTTATTGATGGTAGTTCATGACAAAAGTCTATCCATAATTCTGGGACCAACCGCCAGTCACCGAAAACATGGCAAAATATTTAAATTGCAGATTTCTTGAAAAATCCAAAAACCCCATAGGGCCTACTTTTGATTCAGACCAGAAGGGTTTTTCTCTCATTTTCAGAAAAAGACCGCAGAGGGTTAACCCCCCTGCGAGGGGTTCTGCTGCTTGGAAGGCAGTGTGCTGCCCCCAGACTTCGGAATTTCGACGGAGTTTTACCCGGCAAAATTTTTATCCCCCCAAATTCTGGGGGGATAGGTACTGTAGGTTCCCTCATGGATTTTGGCTGAACTACTGTCCAAATACCAGTGTACCTTAAACGGAAAAAAATATTGTGTAGGTAGGTACCTACTCATTCCATCCCTGCTGCAGATTAGTTCTCGAGAATCTCATTTGCTCTGCAAATCTTCCAGTTGCTTTTCTGCAAAATGTGCTCCTGCCCGATATTTTGGGACACTCATATTTGATGTGGAGTGCGAACTTCATATCTACACTAAAAATCTGCAGATTTTTCATGTTATTAAACCTGGAGTTTTTGATTTGCAACAGGCAAAAAATTGTTTCAATATTTTGATTTTACATTTCGAAAGAGGGCATGTGTTGCATTTTTGTGGTTTTTAAAATTTGGCATGAATAATTCAGCGACTGCCTTTGAAGAGCCATTGATAACCCAGTTAGGAATGTTGTCAATGTTGATAACAAAGATGCAGGACCACCTCCAAGATTGTGCATTTTAGTTACTGAACAGCAGCCAAGGTTTACAAAATTTGCCCATCTTTATTGCGGCCACCAAAGAGGAACTCGTATCTATGTGTGAGTAAAACTACAATTTGTCACTGGTCTCTTTTTTGATGAACTTGTTTCTTTTTCTTTAATAGTTCAAGGAAATCAACCGAGCCCATGCAATTTTAAGTGATCTCACAAAACGTAACATTTACGACAATTATGGGTCGTTGGGTTTGTATGTTGCGGAGCAGTTTGGTGAAGAGAATGTAAATACATATTTCCTTTTGACGTCAGGTTGGGTCAAGGTGAGTAAGTTTTTTCAATTGTTTTAAAATCCAGTGTTCCCCTTTTAGGTAGTAAAAAGGACTTAGCGAAAAGATCTTAGGCTTAAATAATTAGTAAAAAGATCTTAGGCTTGTGTCCTTGACCCAGAAAATGGAGGCAACAGCATCGATAAACCCATCCTCTTAAGCGTGGTGATTCTTTGAATGAGTCATTGGCCTTCAGTCATGTAACCATATTCCAATATAACAAACTGTTCTCAGTTTATGCTCATTACTTTAACATTACACTGACTTCAGATGGTCTTTTGTCAACAATAACTCTATCCGACCACGAAAGATATTTTTCTCTCCAAGAGTTGAATTTTGGTTCTGGTTGACCTGTTTTTTTTTATTAGGCCATTGATCATGCCCAGCTGTGTTTACTTCTCTTGACACCTTTCTCCTCACATGTTAGTTTAACAGTCTATAAGCACTGGATAATGCCCAATAAATAACATAATTTTACCCCTTTACACGTTTCTCCTTGCAGGCTGGTATCATCTTGTTCGGTTTGGTGACCGGGTGCTTCTTCTGTTGTTGTTGCTGCTGTTGCTGTTTCAACTTCTGCTGTGGAAAATGCAAACCAAGACCACCTGAAGACAGCGGGGAATATCACACACTCAATGTTAGTAGTCCTGTCGTCTTCAATTTTTCTGAACTGAACTGCTCTTTTGTGGTCATCATGATGGTACCGTAATTTTTCTAAAAATTGGTTGATGAGTATTTGACTGCACCGTGCAGTCAAATACCTACTCATCCACCAATCCTCTCTGCTGACAGATCACCTAATGTCACTGCTATTGAGGTTTTGGGCAGCACCCCAACAGGCTTCCAAGGGTTAGAGCCCCTGTTAGTGGATCCGGTAGGCAGCACAAAATTTGTTTTCCTTTAAAATTTGGCAAAAGAGGTTTTTTCCCATGAACGTGGGTGGCCCCATGCACCCTGTGTCCATCTCTGCCAGCATGGTTCTTATTTTTGCAGCCTTTGGATGGAGATTTGCAGGTTTTAGAGCTTTTACGAGTAGTTTGGCCATGTCTGCCTTTTTAGAAGAAACCGAGCATGTGAAGGCTGTCCAAATCTCTTGAACATCAAGTACCTATCTCCACCGTTAGGCCAAAAACAAAGAAATCTGCTCCAGGCCTTGTTATCTTGTTAGAATTTTTAGGCTAGCTAGGAGAGATCAGAAGTCCATTTTCGACCAAGTGAGGTGGGTTTGAATTGTTCCTTTTCATGCATGGTCTTAAAACTGCTCATATCTACTACTTTGCTTGGTGATGAATTAATTTAATTTTTGATGTGCATTGTAAGTCCGTTTGGCCTCTATTTTTCCGCCGGCTATGCAGCTGGCCGAGGCCTACCACATGAATTACTTCAGTTTTGTCTTGAGCAGCACTAGCTTAAGGGGGGGGCAACCCAAAATTGAAAAATTTTTGCCAAATTTTGCATGTCTGGTTTTTATTGCGTTCTCATGGAGAATTTTCTGACGAATTTAATGCAAAAAACCAGAGGTCAATATCTCAATCCGTTTTCAAATGAGAGACTTTTTTCGAACGGCGGAACATAGGATGTTTTGTTCTTTCTGTCCTTTTCGTAAAATGCTTATTTGCCGCAAATCGCTTTTCGCCTGCCTTTTTAAACTTTCGAATGCTCTATCTCAGCCATTTGACAAGATAAAAAGGCCAATTTTTGCGTACTGATGTAGTTTTTTGTCAGAAATGGAGTGACAGAGCCGGAATTTTGATATTTTCAATCTGTTTCCACTTTTTTTTGGCATTCATCTTCCGAAGTGCATCGCTTCTTAAAATACAAGTCTTGCAGGGAACCATTTCAAAAGTTTTGGGTCAAAAATGAAAAAACTGGCTCTGTCACTCCACTTTTGGCACCTTTTGGAAGAGTTTGACGCAAACTGAAGTTAAATAAGACATACCGTTACAATACAGGAGTCGCGCAAAGTTCCGCTCTAATGATTTTTACTAAAACATGAACAACTCTGGAACTACTTAAGATACAGAGGTGAAATTTCACACACAAACTTCCTTCACCTAACACCAAATGTGTGCAAAATTTGGCTGCAATCGAATAATAAACACCGAAGGTGGTAATTTTGGATTGGCCCCCCCCTTAAACCCCTACCCAATGGTACCTTAATTCATTTTGTGTTCAAGCATGCCCGTTAGTGTTATTCTGAATCAGGCCTGCCTTCAAAAGAAGGACAAGACGATGTTCGGCAAGATTTTTCCTTTCCTTATGCGACCTTTTCCTTGCGATTTTTTCCTTTTTCCTTCCCTTCCTCTGCAACAGAAAGGATAAAAGTGCTCTCAGCATAAATACCTAGACTAGTAGAGTGTTGTTGCATGTATCTGCTACCTACCAAATTATTGCTTGAGAATGCCAAGACGCGAGTCTCAAAAAGTGTTGTTTCGGCATGACTGGGCTGTGTTGCATAATAATCGGGGCCCGTTTTGTGCATGAGTGCTGCTTTGTTTCCATTCTCTTTACCTTCAACCATTGAAAATGATAATGGAATCTCAATTTTGTTTCACTGAGGGTGAGTTCTGAGCTGAAAAGGAATTTCCGATGTTGGCTAAAGTTTTCCAGTTTTCCAATTTTTTATGAATATGATACCTGCACCTATTCCTTGACAACTAACATGAGTTTCAAACTTTTTTCCATTCATGAAGTA
This sequence comes from Sinentomon sp. SZTP_YWyxl, assembly GCA_030068105.1. Classification (NCBI taxonomy): domain Eukaryota; kingdom Metazoa; phylum Arthropoda; class Protura; order Sinentomata; family Sinentomidae; genus Sinentomon; species Sinentomon sp. SZTP_YWyxl. Next base: position 35,293 of record JASGXE010007270.1, read on the forward strand.
CAAATTCTTTGTCTTTTAGTTCTTTCATGTTTAAGTGCAATGGTAAAGTTTCATGAAAAAGGATACATATATATGATTCGAAAACCTGGGTTCAAATGCGGGCTGAGGCAAACTTCATCTGTTGCTTTCGATGTTGAAGTTCCAACAAAAAGCTGTGGTGGGTGCATGGCTACTTAACTTTCCAGTTGAAGGAGAATGTGGCAAATAGGTATCTTCAAAATAATATCAAAATAAGATTTCACATTGAAGATGAGTGCATTGTAATTCTGAACTGTGGTAAGATTAGGTAGGTTTGGTTAGCTTTTATAAAAGAAACAAAGAACAGTTTCCAATTTATTTGTGTGTCCTTTCCTCGTGTCCTCCATCTCAGCATTGATATTAGCCCATGGCACGGTGAAAATGAGATCCATTTTGCAGCGAAGTTATTTTACAGACAGCACAATGAATGGCACTGTAAATTTTGTGCTACTTTGATGGCTCAAGTTGATTTGTATTCACTTTTTTCTCTCAATAAACCAACATTTGCTGGGGAATGCTCAGACTCCCCACACGAACATGGGTTCCCAATAGATATTTCAACAGATGTTGAAATATCTATTGGGTTCCCAATAGATGTTGTAGGCCAAGAGAGGAACATTTCCTTTTCCACTGTTCGCAAACTTGGTGGTAAAAATTTTCACAGTCTGACTTATTATTCTCAATGACAAAATAAACCAGGCCCACCCAAGCTGGCAGAAATCTCCAAGAATGACTGCACAACACAAATAAATAAATTACGGATATTTGATAGATTTCTCCGAAAATGAACAATAATTCTGCCCCACGGGATTTGCACCAGGCTCACTTGTTCCACATCATAATGAATGGTCACTACATATCCTCAGTGCTGTTTGTTCTTTCTGGTTTGATGGTTTTTTCTCTGTAGGCTATTTGAAAAATGACCGACAACTTGAGGGAATAAAGGGCTCCAATTTCCAAAGCAACAGACAAAAAGTCACCTGCTTCCTTGTTCCAAAATTTTTTTGTTCTTCCCAAACATCTCTTGCTGCTGTGTTGAAAGTTAATGGAGGAAACCACTCATGAAATTGAGTTTATTTTTCATGTTTTTATGTTTTGGGAAAAGCCATTAAGGCCTATGCAGGAGATTCACAATAATTAACTGGACAAGTGGATCAACCTCCTTTTCATGTAGCATGTTGGATTTTTCACCTGTCGGCATGCAATGACACTATGGCTGTTATCTCGTCCATCCTACAATGATGCTATAGCTGTAGTGTTATCTCGCCCATCCAGGAGACTTTGTTGGACGAGTTAACACTAGAGCCGAGATAACCACGGCATCCAGAAGAACCCGGTTGGTACGTCCTCAAATTTCCAAACCTTGCAGAGGGTAATTAATGTCTGCGCTTGTGCTTGAATGGACCTGCCTTCAAGATTCCCCTGGAGCTTGCGCAGAGGAAGAAGGCCATGGGCTAATATTGGAGGATCCAAGTGACTTATTGTGTCAGACAATTATGTAATCGTCTCTCATAAAACATCATCCAAATAATATCAAGGAAATGCCGTGGTTGACAAATTGAACTTCCCAAAATCTCTAGGTGCCACTTATCTCGGCAATTTTAAGGGGCTCCGGAGTAAAAAAAATCACCTGTGCCAAATTCCTTTTCCTCTTTCGTCATAGGTACTCCTTTCCCCATGGATTGGCACGTGCTGCTTGATAAATTGAACTTTCGCACCAGCTGTGCGACGGACGTTGCTATCGCTAGACTTCGTTCGATCAGGTTGACCCCAACAGTGACAAAAACATTAACGGCACCCAAAAACTGGCTGCGTATTGTCTCCCTTCTAGACATGGATCCCCACAAGCTCTTATTTGAGAAAAGCACATTCTGTGGCAACGGTTGGCCACCCAATAGGTACCTACTTATCTGGGTGCCCTCACAGTGAATTTAAAACAAAACTACATTTCCAATTTCCGGAAAATATTGAATCGCCCAATGCAAAAGTGGACCACGCTCTTCATTTTTGCTTGACAATTTTTCAAATTTTTGCAGAATTTTGAGTTATTTTTGCCTTCAGCAAAAAATTCTTCAACCAAATATATCTCAGAAACTGGTTTCTGGCAGGATGATCCATCCATCTTTTGACACAAGTTTATCTTGGCCTTTTAGGATTCGTTCCCAAAAGTTAATGCATGCATATGGAGGCAACTCACATCTGGATGACAGGTCAACTCCTGCATTTTCAGTGTCACTTCATGCAAAATTTGCCGTCAAATTAGCACTTCACTTTTTCACATTGCCTAGCCAGGAAAATGATGGCTTCGCCTCACAATCCTAATTGTTGCAATCTCGACATCAAGTTTTACACATTTCAGCATACGTTCCTGCAACTGAAACGATGCTTTGCTTGACTTCACAAAACCTATGAAAATGCCTGAACCACCTTGTAACTTTAATTCCAAAAGCACGTAGCTCGGTTCAAACCATTATCAACATGCAGAACACACGCCATTCAGATGGTACTTGTGGAACCATTTCTTGGGTGGGATGTTAGGTGTGGTTGTTAATGCTACTTTTTTGACCATGGCACTTCTTGGCATGTCATATGTATTCAGCATGGCTTCATCTCCACAGCTTATGTTATCCCGTAAACTATCATTCTGAACACTTTTATAGCATCAGATACTAACCACTGAAGCAAGGGAATTTTGCAACCTGGCCTGGGGAATCGAACTTAGGCATGTGTGTGTCGAAACGATGTTCGACTCAGATCTGAAAGAAAACACCTGGGGTATATTCCCAGACAGAAAATTTGGGTTCGATCGTGAAGTTGTTCGGCCTTGCTTCAGTGGTTGGTATCTGAGATAAAAAAAAAAGTGTTATGATTATAATTGACTGGATAAAACGAGTTCTGGAAATGAAGCCATGCTGAATATCTGTAACTTGCGAAGAAGTGTCATTGCAAAATGGTGTTCAATGAAAAGAAGATCATTGACATGTGGAACGATGCATTTTTCTTCATTGATGTGAAAAGTTTGTCTCTGGCTCAAAAATCCAGGAAAGAACTATGAGATCAGATTTTCGATATTTTTGTCTTTATTTTTTGCTTTCAAGCTTCTTCTGCTTGAAAGCAAGGCACTGCCAACATTCAGCCCTAGTGGATACTACGCAAACTAAAATTCTAAAAACCAGCCAATTTATTTCTGGTTTGTTTGATCTTAAAATTGCAATGTGGCATCTCAAGCTCAGTAGCAACAGTTCATTGCGAAAAGTGCTGCGTGTACCTTTTGTTGGATTTTGTGCCAAACAGAACCAGTTTTTGCATCCATATTGTCTTCCACGTGTTGGGACACATTTGTGCCAAATGTGACTGCTCCATCATCGCTGGAAAAACCTCAACAACTAGTCCCTTGAGAAGTGACAAACGTGGTAACTTCACAAATTATGGGATGGATGACACTTGTCAACACACCTGTTTGAAATCTTTGTGCCAATGTCCATGAAAAGTTGGGATTGGATACCCAAAATATGCTTTCTCACAAGCGATTAACATTCAAAGAACATCTGTTCTTTGGACACAAATTGTGAATTTCAATAAGAGAGATAACTACGATGCTTGAGCGATTGGCAGTTGTTCAGACAGATGGCGAGCATTGGGTGCATGTGTCCTGCCTGATCATCTGATGTGATGGGGCCAACCGCCCCCTGTGTACATCTGAAGTCTTCCCTCGCCTTCAAAGAAAGACTTCTGGTAATTTTCGATGACTATGACACAATGGTCGCCGGTGCAATGCACGAGAGCCATTCAAAAACTGGGAATTTTGTCAAAGTTAGGCACGTACATGGCATTCTGCTCTAACCTGCTGTGGCATTTCATAAAACAGTGCCGATGCCAGCAAAACCGCCATTGTAATCAACCACTTGATGAGCAATGTGACACAGCACTGTTGATCTGGCTTGCTGTCCCATCTGACTGGCTTGGCTGTTTGCCGTTCAGAAATCTGAATTTTGGATAACGAGGAGATTAGACCTTGCCAAAGCAGCAAATTCAGAGCTCGTGAAAATCTATGAACTTCAGCTACCAATCACAATTTTGTGAATTGGCTCTGGAGATCAGATAGGTAGGGAGAAAATTTGCATTGATGTCGTAAGACATTCTTTGTTGGACTATAAATGTTTCAAGCCCATGTCTCCAGGATTGTCGACATCAGGTGCCTACACTTTGACCAGCCGGTTTTTTAATTTCATACTCTATTAGTGGGGTACATACAAGTTGATTAAAATTTTAATCTCTTTCATGACTGCTTGGATGCTGCTATGCTACTGTTGTTTCGTGAGCCTCTTTGCACGCCACTATCACCCCTACTTAAGTTGCCCCTGTCTCTCTTTTTCGTTTATTTCTCCTTTCCTTTTGTTCTAATTTTGGTTTGTTATTTTAGAAAGATCAGCCAAGTAGTAGTGAACCAGGTGCTCAGCAGTCGACTTCAGCAAGGGTGCGTTTTTTATTCCAGTTGTTGCTGTTTCTTCCATCAGCTCACCTTGCTTCTTAGGCCTAGCAAGCTTGTTTTTTGTTTCAGCATGATTCACACGTTTTGGTTGTTGGCACAGCCCGATTAATTTGAGGATCAGAGGAATGGAACTTAACGTCAGTAAGTTTTACATTCAAATGCCACAGCAGTCCTTGTTTGTGGTGCATAGTAAATCTTATGTGGTTTGAGTCTATTTAAAGGGTATGTGAGCGTCTTGCTTGCTCTAGAGAATGGGCACTGTTTGTGTGTGGAAACTCTCAGCAAAAAACATCCGTGTGAAAACTCACAGGTAGCTGTTCGAAAGATATGAAGTTCGAACTGGTGTTTTACTCTATCTCACTGATTAAATTTATTCTTGTTCCGTGGGAATGTCTTGATTAAACGTTGCTATTTTGGATGGAACATCTTAAAAGTTGCAGATTCAAAACTGATTATGAAATTACACATGATCTGTGTAATTTCTGTATCTGTATTCATCTCAACAGGAATTCTCAACGTGTTTTGACTGGGGAATTCCTGCATAATGTGGCTGCAATAATTGCACACTTTTTCAGTGTTATGCGTCCATGAATAACTTTCTTGTGGTTTAATTTTTGTGCTGTCCATCGCCAAGTTTTTGAAATCTGACAACAGAAACTTCATTTGGAATGGAAGACATCGGAATGGCCAAGGAAGTTGGCCAACTTGGCTTGGGTTGGAAACATTTTTTGACTAACTGATCATGATATGCAAACATTGACAAAATCTTTGTGGAGTGGTGAGACTTGAGGTTACCTCTGTCGAATAATCGTGAAATTACTCCCTGCTCAAAAGCCGCTATCCCAGTGAACATGCATAATGGGACTAATGCAATGAGCCCCAACCTCAAATACGAACAACTATATTCTTGTGAGAGAATTGCTCGCTAGGCAGGTACTGAACAACGGCTAAAATGCTATGTTTTATACATGGATGGTAAAAATCAACAAAAATTACAGAGCAATCAGCTGCTTGATCGTTAGAAGTGGTTCATATTTGGCCAAACATCGCTTTCATTCTTTTCACACATTTTAGGAGGATTTGAGCGATGATGAGTTGGGTGACGGAGATCACCACCAACCAGTCACTTCCCAACCAACGTCCACAAATAACAATCCAACAAATCCTTTTGCTTTGTCAATGGGAGCTGGTAGCACTGTAAATACGTCATCTAATATTGAATCAAATCTGACATCATCGGGGGCAAATGCAAACGAATTTTCATCCCTAAGTGCGGATATTAAAACCACATATACACCAGGTTTGTATTTTGGTTAATTTTGTCCAATTTTCTATTATTTATCATTGTCGATAGAAGGCTAAGGCATTGATGGTGCTTCTGACAATGAGATTGCATTTTGTGATGTCCGAACTCTCGACGTCTGATTTTGTCCGATGCCCGACAAAAGGCATTCCAACAATAGGAATGCATGTTGAACTGCAGTGCACTGGATTTTCCAGATTTTAGTTCATTCCTTGAAGAAAGATGTCAACTCTAAATTCATATTTATCTCTAGAAATTTAAAAACGAGGAAACCCGGAATCGAAATGTAAACGCACTAAACCAGTCATGACATGTGATGGAAAATTTTATTTGGATAGAAAGTTAAAGCGTGTGAATGGACAATTAATCGGAATAATGTACATTGTGATTGCTGAGTATTCCATTTTGATAATACATTGACTCCTGAAATGCAGGATGTGAGTTTTTGTTTGTGAAATTATTTTCAATGTCTGATGGAAGGCTCCTTGTGCAGGTGTTTCTGCTTGTGTGTTCCAAAAAGCTGTTGGTTTGTAAAAAGAAAGCTCGCATTCCTATTTATGCAATGGGAATGTACGTAACTGCTTTGTTCTTGTATTCCTCCTTCTGACACCATTTATGCGTCAGGAGCAGAGTTCATTCTTGCAGGACATTTATGTATGACCCTGTTGACTTGTACATTTTCATTTTTGTTCCAGGACTTTCTGAAAAAGGTTCTCCGATGCGAATTGCCCGTTGAAACAACTCAAACAACCACCTTCGCAGGCGAATCTTTGTTTCCAATTTAAAACTAGTTTCGTCTTGTGGGCAGTGTTTGGCATCATCATCTGCCAAATTGTTCACGTGATTCAGAATCAACAATTGAAAATTTGTAAATCGTCGATTGTAAATTTGAATCGCATTGATCACCGATTTCAAAATGGAGTAAATCTGCATGTTAACATTCCTGCTGGCATGCACTGACTAGGGATATATTCCTTCTTGTTTACCTGTTTAAAAGTTGTTTTTATTTGCACCTGTTGTTGGCTTATTGTTCCAAATGCCTTTTTCGTGTTTGGTGTTTGCACCGCCAGCTCTCTCATCAAGCATCCAAGTGGCCATTAAATTTTTGATCAAGCGGGAATTTCTCATCTGAGCCAAACCAAGCTGATCGGCGGATTTCCAAAACGAAGATAATCCTTAGATCGCGGCGATCGGCGGATTTGACGTGCGGTTGTCTGGATTTTCTCAGCTTACCGCATCGCCGTTCCTGTGGAAATCCAGACAACCGCACGTAAAATCTGCCGATCGGCGCGATCCGAGGATTATCTTCGTTTTGGAAATCGGCCGGACATCTGATTATTTATCTCCTTGATTCTCTAACAGTGAGCTAACAAAAAGTCAAATGCTTTGCTGCCTTTATTGAAGTTTAATTCCAGGCGGTGTGGATTTCTCTAAGCAGGACTTAATGCACAGTCCATTTATTCAAGCAATGCAAAAAAAATGGATGCTTAGTCTACTTCAGCTGACTTCCTTTTCCGCTAGAATTTCTTGGGGAACACTGTATCCTAATTAATTGGGCAAGAGTATCCAGTGACTGAATTTTCTTCATTCCCAGCCAGTTGCTCGAAATGTATCTAGACTTGAGTGGGCTCCTAAGCTACAGTACGTCTGATGTGTGGGTGGGCTTAGGCAACCCTGGCAGGTGTCTCAGGCCAAGATAGGTTGCATCTTAGTAGCCACAACGTTGAGAGGTCAAGTCAATACTTCTTGGTCATATTCCAAAACGTCTGAGAATGATTTTATTTGTAATCCTGCGGGCTGCTCATAAAAATACACATGCTATACCAAATTCTAACCTGAGTACCTGATATCCTGCTCATCCTGGCATGTTCAACTCCCTGCACTTTTTAAGCAAGTTGGATTGGTCAGTTGTTACTTATCAAATTGTGCCAGACCATCGTCATACATTTCAATTACAGTACTGTTAGCCTTTTTTATTCGCCCCCTAATCTGCTAACCAATCCATTATCAAAGTGTCCAGGCACAGCCATGCTTCTGCTATGACCTCCACACCGTGTATTGGGAATATGAATGCTAACAATTGAACCGTGTTGTAGTTTTTGCGTAAATGCTTGTTGTTTCATCTCATTGCACCAAAATGCCTGTATTGTCCAATTTCATTCAATCGGCAGTGTTCATTCATAGTTTCTATTGCACCTTACTTGCGTAGCTCTGAATATGATCCTGGTAGTGTTTTATTGAGGGATAGTTGGAAGCTGTTTAGAGGCATTTAATGCTGTTGATTTCATGTGTGTTTGCGTGTGAGAGTGTGTGTGTATTTATGAGTGCGTGTCCAATCAAAATAACATAAAGAATGACAATGTAATAATTTTGTTTCTGCAGCAACTGTTCAGCCGATTTACTCGGAACTGGTGGGTGAGTAATTCTTCCTACCTGTTACAAGTCAAGCGAGCAAAGCAGGATATGGAACTATTAGATAAGTTATTCGTGTTTCAATGATGTAGTCTGGCCAAGAAACCACTACTCGAGGAAATTATTCTGTGAGGTGAGAAGTGTAATTCACGCCATTCAGGTGATTGGCTTTAAATTGGACCCAATTTGTTGAACTTATAATTGTGTTACCTATGCTTGAAGTGTGACGGCAACACACAATTAACAACATTTGAGGTTTGAAAACAAAAAGATTCCTGATGAATCATTGACACACCCCATTTTGAGTGGCAAAGCAAAAATAAACAAAAAAGAGGTCACGGTGCCAAAACCAAATTGGTAATTTTGGCACTTTTCTTACATTCGAACCTTATCTTAAAAAGTGGCAAAGAGGACATGCCGTGCAGAATCCACTGGTTTCTTCTGCTCACAAATGAGACAAGTCATGTTGCATCAAGGTCTAGATCAGTTCTTGCATTGGAGATGCAAAATGTGTTTAGGATTGCGTCGATTGCGATCAGCTTAAAATCGTTTCTCCGTCAGTCTTCAAGCCATCTTCGGTTTTCTTTGGTGTCTTTTTTTCCGCATCATTTTGCCCTGATCCTCACATTTATTTAAAACCTTACATCTTCTTAAATTTTGTTCTCAGTGAACGACAACTGCTGAAAATATATCCTTCAGTTGTGTTCTCGGCTTTGTTTGCACTGAAAAATAGTCTGCCAGAACTCTTCAACATGGCAGAATTTTTAAAGTGTTGGCTTACTCGGGGGTCATTCAGTGACAGGAAAGATTTCCCCAGAGCTTCATCATGGTGTAACATGACAATACATGCTTTTTGTAGTGCATGTTGCCATGGAGAGTAAATTGCTCCAGTCCCCAGTTGATAATGAGCTAAATTTGAAGAATAGGTGTAGTGTATTCGGCATGCAATTTCGGGGAGAAATTGGGAAATTCGTTTTCTAGAATGAAAATGCAACAATTACCAATAGGTGTAGTGTATTCGGCATGCAATTTCGGGGAGAAATTGGTAAATTCGTTTTCTAGAATGAAAATGCAACAATTACCAAATTCTCACTCACAAAAATGTCAAAAATAATGTTGCAATAATAATCTACCAGTTTTCATCTAATTCAGATAAAACTCACTTTTTCCAGGTTCCAGATTAAAACAAAATTTCTTGGGCACTCAGCATGTTACCAGGTTAATAGCAACAACGTCTTTTGTTTGTAACAATAATCGGCAGCAATTACGAAAAAGCAATTCCAAGATATTGCAGCTATTGCTATTTTTGTGTTCTTTTTTCTTACCGCAATGCTGTTTTGCATGATTGGACGAATATCTTAGCGTTTAAAAATTCTCACACCATCATTGGAGTTTTTATTTTATGGCAAATATCAAATGTAAATGATGCTAGAATATCTCGATTCAATATGAACACGATAATTATTATGGCATTTTCACTTGTCCCATTTCTTGTATGAGACTGTTCTTGTGATCATATTGGTTTGAGTGATGTGAAATTAATTTTTCTAGCAAGCATGCTTCTCTTTTGAGTTGAAAACTGTTCATTCTTTTACCCAGCAGGGGATACTCTCGACGGTGCTCATGCACAGCAAAAAGGCAGGGTCTTTTGAAAAGAGTTCTTACAGGAAAAGAAATGGCCCCAACGTCAAACACAATCCGACATCCCTGGTAAGTCGCCATGCTTGGCTCTTACCCGCACTCAAAGAACTCTGGAGGAGGCACACGGCAGCAGTTGTTCAGACCCAGTAGTGTCAAAAGCCTGTGGATGGAGCACACCATCAATGGGAAACCCCTAAAATATATTGCTTTTGATGATTCGGAGAAAAGTTGAGGATCATTCAACATGCATGGAGGGCTCACAGGTGAAAACCGTACACCTGGACACCAACCACTCGATTGATCAAAAGGATCACAAGGGAAGTGACATTTCTTTTCCATGAATCTCATTTTTGTCGCAGCAGCCAGAGGGATGCAGATTGTGAAGCACTTCGTTTGCATTTGGGAAATGTTGAGATTTTGAGGGACAAAAAAATCAAGACAGGATGAGGATGCATCATCACCTGCTGTACAGCCTATTTTGGAAAACAAAGTGCTAATGAACACCCAGTTTTCCATGGATGAAATAGAATCCTTCCGATCTGACTCCATCTCCTGCCATGAAGATTTTTGATTCCAAATACTTCAGTGCAGTGATTGATAATTGCGCTAAAATTAGTCATTATTGAAAACAAAAATTGTTGAAGGTCAAAAATAATCTGAGAAGATGAAATTTGTTCACATCACCTGTTTATCTCAGTTACTGTCCAAATTTTATTCAAATTAGTGAACAACCAAAAAAAAACTTGTGCTGCGAAGGCTGCCCCCCACAATGACATTTTTGTGTTCATCCTTAGAAACAATGGAAAAGTGGATGACATTGTGCAAGAAAATATAACACATTTTGATGGTGTTGTGTTACGTAGGTCATCCCAGATTATTTTGCAAGTGCTTTTTGACGAACGAAGCGAGTCTACAGCAAACCGTAATTTGTGTGCAACGATAACTCAAAAAATTGATAGCCGATCGTGCCCAATTTTTGTGGAGGCGAAGATGACTTGTCAATGTGATGCGTTGCTGTATAGTTTTTAGTCAAAATTGGAGAAAAAATGCCAAAATGGCACAACAAAAACAAAAATGCTCTACCCTGCCCCACCTCAACAAAACCTGCAAGGAGTGCAGCGCAACAACGAACAGACACTGCAGGCCGAGAAAACTCCGAATGGATCGGGGGACTGGGATAGAACGGACTGATGCAGAAGTGGACTGATGCAGAAGTGGACTGAGGTAGAATTGGACAAAGGTGGGCGTTTTGGAGGGAGTTTTTGCATGGAGGTTGTAGCTTACACCCGTCCTAACTTAACTCAACCTAACCTAACCCGGAGAAATTAAAAAAATTAGCCTCCAAAAACGCAAAAATTTTGCCTCAGTTCGTTCTGCCCCAGTCACCGGTCCCCTCCGAACCTCACTCACCGCACCCCCATGCCAGGGCCAGCGCCATGCACAATTTGCATCCCAACGCAGACAATGAAGGAGACAAGGCCAAGAGGCGAGCACAATTTGCATCCCAACGCAGACAATGAAGGAGACAAGGCCAAGATGGCCAAGAGGCGAGCACAGGACGCCGGCGGCAAATAGAAGGGCGTTAAGTGGTCATTTTTTGCTTAAAAATGCACAATTAAACAATACAGGCCCAACTAATGCTTGCTCCCTTTTCATTAAATGGACATGCAAAGGAGTGGAATTATTTAAAATGGAACCAAGTGCCAAATGATCCAATCAATAAACTTGTCTCAAAGACAAGCTTGACACATGCAATAAAGCACAAAGTGTCATTTAGCTCTTTCTTTTTACCCAACGTACCAGTAATGTGTGAGATCAGAAAGATCTATGTATCACTTTGAACTCTTTTTGTACCTGATACACAAGACAGTGACTGAACAAAAAGAGCGCCAACTATGAATTAGATCCGTGTCATTGCGAATGGCTAATGAAAACCTTGATTGTTCTAAAAGGAGCCAACTATAAAATAAGCCTCTATTTGTTTTCGGAGCGAATAAAATGCAATGACCAGAAATGAAAGGCGTCAAGTCACAGATCGCTCCCTTTCATTGCGCAAGTAAACTCCGAAATGAAGGAATAAAAATGGACCAGATGCGAGTTGACGCTCTTCTCTTGAACAACGCCATTATATGCATAGGAAAAAGAAGATGGGCTGAAGTCATATCTAAATCCCTGTCATTGTTCATGAATTGGATGGAAGAAAAATGCGCAACACAGCGACAAACATAAGTAAGCGCTTTGTCATTACCTATGGCAATGTATTCGCAGACCTGCACAACACAGACGCACGTGCAACTTGACTCTTTGTCGTTGTTCTTTTTTTTGCATGCGAGATGTGAAGAAAATCAATAATTTGGAATCATCAATCTGTATTTGAAACCCGAATTTTATCATCAAGTTTTCAAAAAATTCATATTTCAAATCGAAAGTTAGGTTGATTATCATTTGGAAAAAACAAAAATTGCCGCATGAAAATTGAAGAAAGTGGGAGAGTCCATATGCAAACACAAAATAAAAGATCTGCAGACACCATTAAAAAATAAATTCCATGGCATTGATGTGTACACACCTCCCATTTCCTTTGCCGCGGTGCACGCGTTGTTTCATGCTATTTTTTAATTTATCTGCTGTTTATAAACACAAAAATACATCTGCTTCTGCAAAAATAGTAAATGGCCATACAAGTACATGACACCAGTCAAGAATGATAAAATGGTATAATGCAAAGAATTCGTTGAGCACATGTCATTCAGCACTGCAAGTTCATATTAAAACAAGAAAGACATCATAGAAAAACGTCTGGGCGTTGGCCAATTGAGCTTTTGCGTTAATAACTGTGGCTCAGTCAGTAAAAAAGGACATTTTTCAGTCTCTTGAAGATCTTGAAAAAAGTTATAATGAGAGCTCAACTCAATCAGAGGAGCAGAAAGGCGAGGCCCTTTTTTCAGTTCTGCATTGAGGCGGAACGTCTTGGTGAAAAATTTCATGCGTTTGTTGCGCAATGCAAGATTTGGTATTGAGCTCTGAATAAATTGTCAGAGTGAGCTTACAAACATCATTTGAAAAAAAAAATTTAAATGAAACATGCAGCACTTCTTTGCATCCTAACGAACGCCTCGATATGGCAGCAAGGACACGGATCCCGAACAGCACTTGCACCCGCAAGAATTGGCAACACTAATTTTCGCCAAACTGACAAACGAAGATAAATCCTTCAGTAATTCTCTATTTTGTCTCCTTCATTGATGAAGTCATGTTGCGTGGAAATGACTCGAACCCCTCCCTGCTGTTGCAACAATTCACCTCAAATTTTTCTGCAAAATTGCTTCCAACTCTACCGAGTTATCATCAAATTTCCCAATCAATCCAATCTTCCACCACGCTCCACATTTTGATCTTAAATCTGACTGTCTTTTCTCTATCTTATAAGGCCAGTGGTGTGTTCAGGTGTCCGATGCAAGCCCACATCCGTTGAGGAATTCCACTCCTGTGGAAACAGATAGTTTGTTTCGCTGAAAAATTGCTCTGTATTTTGAAGCGTTTAGGACAGATTGTGTCGAAATCTCTTTCGCTATTTAAATGGTGATTATCATTTCGTGTCGAAATTTCATGATTTTATTTTGTTGCATTTAGAAAATTTTTCGCAGAAACAAAGCCCATTTCCGAGGCATCGCAAAAATTCTGCCTCTACGAGTATGCTTGCAAAATGGACTGCGGCGCAAATTTTTCCGTTGCAACATGGGAGCATCCTGCTGCAAAGTTGTTCACTAAAAATACTGGCCAATCCACCAAAAAATACCTTGCTTTCGATAAACCCTCCGTTTTTCCTGTCAAGCAAGCCTTGTGTTGATGTGTACGTCGTTGAACGGAATTCTTCAAATCTGTCTACTATAACCTACCCATACCGCACCAGCCTGACGCGTAATCCTTCCTCTGAGTGCACAATGATTCGTGAATTGAAGGACAATGCACTCACAGGATTGTGAAACTCCTGAATTGCACATGATGAATAAGAAAGTTGTTTTGCTTTAGTCAAGGACAGGAACTAAGGAGGATTTTCCCTTCCAGAAAAATGTCTTTTTTTGGCAAACGTTTTGTGGAAAATCCGCAATTTTTAATAAAAAATGGACCTGAAATTTCAAAATTTTTTCAACTTCTGGGGGACTCCGTCCCGCACACCCCCTGTCAGGGGCTCTGCCCCTTGACATCCCGCTGGGGCGCTGCCCCAGACCCCGTGCACTGCTGGGAGGTTTCGCCCCCCAGACCCCCTCCAAAAACCTATTCCCATATCGTTCCCCCAATGTTCAACCCAGATCTGCGCCCTTGTTTGGATGGTCAAGCGATTGTCAAGGGGGAGGCAAATTGGCAAAAATATGCCCGCCCAATCCGCTTAATCAAACACTAACCGATGGCTCATTTATGCATTTTTGGCCTTTGCATCCCCAGCGTAAAATTGGCACCTCCAATTTGTAGGCGGTCTTTTGTGGCGTCAAAATTTGGAAGTGGTCTTTTTTTGGCGTCAATTCCAATCCCAGAATCGAACCATAGAAAAGAATCAAAAAAGTGCCTCAGGACAAGTTTTTAGAGAAGTTAAAGCTCCGACTCCACGCACGGTAGAGCCGTGATGTGCCTATGGTCTCCCCTCTGATAACTCTCAGCGCATTCTTGACTAGCCAAGAAGATCTTGTTCCGCACCAATCCTTTTTTGAAGGCAAAACAGGTGGCAAATGCAAAGGTGGCTAGACTGCCCATGAATTCCCGGGGTTTTTTTTTTAATTTTTTAAAATTTTCCAAAGGAAAGGGGGAAACCTTTAAAAAAAACCCCCAAAAAATTTTTTTTCCCCCCAAAAAAAAAAAAAATTTTTAAAAATTTTTTTTAAATTTTGGGGAAAATTCCCTTTTGGGGTTTTTTCCCCTTGGGTTTTGTTGGGGGGGCCCCCCTTTTTAAAGGGGAAATTAGAATTTTTTAAAAAACCCTTTTTGGCCCCAAAAAAAAAAAAAAAGGCCCTTTTTTTTTTTTTTGGGTTTTTTTTAAAAATTTTCCCCCCCCCCTTTGGAAGGGGGCCCCCCGGGGGGCCCCCGGGTTTTTCCCCCCAACCCCCTTTTTTGGGGCCCTTTAAATTTTCCCCCAAAAACCTTTTCCCAAAAAACCAAATTTAAATTTTTTGGGGGGGTTTCCCCCCCCCCCCCCCCAACCCTTGGAAAATTTTTTTCCCCCCCCCCCCCCCCCGGTTTCCCGGGAAAACCCCCCCCCCCCCCGGCCCCGGCCCAAAACCCCCATTTGGGGGGGGAAGGGGGGGAAACCCCCCCCCCCAAAAAAAACCCAAAAAAACCCCTTTGGGGGCCCGCCCTTTTTTTTTCCAAAAAAAAAACCCTTTGTTTTTTTAAAATTTTTTTTAAAGGGCAACCGCCCCAAACCAAAAATTTTTTGGGCCCCCTTTCCCAAACCCGAAAAATTTTTTTCCCAAATTTGGGTTGGGCCTTTCCCCCCCGGCCCCTTTGGGGCCCTTTGGGTTTTTTTTGGGGGTTTTTCCTTTTTAAAAAATTTTGCCCAAAAAGGCCCAAAAAAAAAACCCCTTTTTTCCCCCCTTTTTTTTTTCCCCCGGGCCGGGGCCCTGGGTCCCAAAATAAAATTAAAAAAAATTTTTTTAAAGGGTTTTTTGGGGAAAAATTTCCTTGTTTTTTTTTCCCCCTTTTTTTAATTTTTGGTCCAAATTTTTTTTCCCTTCCAATAAATTTTTTTTCCCCTTCTTTTAAAGGAAAATTTTTAAATAAAATTTTTTTAAATTTTTTTTTTTTGGGGGGAAATTTTTTTTCCAATTTTTTTTCCCCCCCCTTTTTTGGGGGGGCCCCCTTTTTTTTAAAAATTTTTAAGGAAAACCCCAAAAAAAAAAAAAGGGGAAAATTGGAAAATTTAAAACCCAAAAATTTTAAAATTTTAAAAAAACCCGGGCCCGGGGCCCCCAAAATGGTTCCCCAAGGAAGGGGGAAAGGGTTCCCCCCCAAAAACCCCCCAAAACCGGGCCCCTTTTCCGGGCCCTTTAAACCGGGGGGTTTTTAAAAAGGGGGAAGCCCTTTTCCCAAAAAATTAAAATTTTTTGGGGGAAAACCCGTTTTTTGGGGAAAAAACCCGGGGTTTTGGGGGGGTAAAAAAATTTTTTTTTAATTTTTTGGGGGGGGTTTTGGGTTTTCCCCCCAAAAAAAAAGGGTTTTCCCCCCCCCTTTGGGGAAAAAGGTTAAAAAGGGGGTTTTCCCCTTTTTCCCAAAACCCCCCCCCTTTTTAACCCCCAATTTTTTTTTCTTTTTTTAAAAAACCCGGGTTTTCCCTTTAAAAACCCCCTTTTAAGGAAAGGTTTGGGGGATTTTTTAGGGGGTTTGGGGAAAACCCCCCAAACCGAAAAACCCCAAAAAATTTTTTCCCCTTTAAAAAAAACCCCCAAAAATTTAAAAAAAAAACCCAAAAAAACCCCCAAAAAACCCTTTTTAAAAAGGCCTAAAATTTAAACCGCCCCCCCCCAAAAAAAAACCCTTGGTTTTTTTGCCAAAGGGGGAAATTCCCAAAAGGGAAAATTTTTTTTGTTTTTTTTTTTTTAAAAAAACCCCAAACCCTTTTTAAAAAAAATTTACCGGGGGGAAAAAATTAAAACCGGTTTCAAAAAAAAAAAGGAAAAAAAAAATTTTAAAAAAATTAAAGGAAAAGGAAATTGGGGAAAAAATTTCCTTTTTCCCCCCCCCCTTTTTTTAAATTTCCCTTTTAAAAACCCCTTTTTTCCCAAATTTCCCTTAAAATTTTTTTCCCCTTTTTTTTTGGGTTTTAAAACCCTTTTTTTTTTTTAAAAAAAAATTTTTTTTTTTAATTTTTTATTTTCCGGGGGGGAAAAAGGGGTTTGGGGTTTTTTTGGTTTGAACCAAAAATCCCTTTAAAAAAATTTTTTCCCGGGTTTTTTGTTAAACCAAAAAAAACCCCAAAACCCCTTCCCCCTTTTGGAAAAAAGGATTAAAAAAAAAAAGGGTTTCCAATTTAAATTTTTAAAAAAAATTTTTGTTTAAAACCCGCCAAAAAGGGGGGGAAAAGGGGGAAAAAAATTTAAGGGAAATTGGGAAAAAAGGGGTTTTTAAAAATTGGCCCAAATTTTAAAAGGGAGGTTTGGGTGGAAAAAACCCCTTTAACCTTTTCCCTTTTTTTTCCCTTCCTTTTTTTTGGTTTTTTCCTTTTCCTTTTTTTTTTCCCCAAAATTTCCTTTTAAAAGGGCCTTAATTTTTTGGGTTTTTTCCCTTTGGGTTAGCCTAACCTATCCCAACCGACTACCCACCCTCCAGAGAAATAAGGCACACCCTGTGCCGTATGCTGGTGCCAACGGGGGGACACAATTGCACGGCTAAGGGTACAGCTTTTTTCTGAAAATGTTTCCCTGTTGCCGTGTGCAATTGTATAAATGACTCATTGGCAACCCAAAGCGCGAAAAAGTGAGACAACGAAAAAGTTACAGAGCGAAGAAGTGAGAAAGTGAAATTCCGAAAGAGCGAAATTCAGATTCAAAATCTGAAACAGAGCAAAAGTGAGACAGCGAAAACTTTTGCGACTCGAAAATATGGAAAGAGAAAATGTGAGAGACGAAAATGCGTATGCACACCCCACCTCTATACCTGGTCTATGATCTGGCGTCCATTTCCACTGAAGCTTAGACCGTATTCAGCTTTTCAATAGCCCCCATAATCGATTTATGGACCTTCCTTTTTCTGTCCAACACGGAATTGCAGCGGGTTTTGAGGCAGATGCAGGAGTTTTTTCTTAGGAGTTTAAAGTGGAAACTTTCCACTTTGGTTTACTTTGAATCCTTCCGATCCTTCCGATGTCGGGAGAAGAAGCGCTGTGGTGGGCCATTTTGAGTTAAGCACGAAGAAATCGCCAAGTTGAATCATTTATCCCCTTCTGCTCAACAGGTTATTGACACTGTTCAGAACAATAAAAAAGGCCAAACTCTCACTTCATCCTTTCTTGCGCAAGCGTAAAAGATAATGATGTCGAGTAATGACAAGGGATCAAGTGCCATTCAATGCTTTATTGAATAAAGGGTTGTTTAATCGACAGCAAGGTAAAAAAGGGGCGCAACTGTGACATGTGGCCACTTTGAGTAAATCTCAACCGTTAAATGGCTGTTCAATCAGAGGGATCCATATCACACATTGGCCTTTTAATTTTAAACCGAGTCCGAGATTTTGTGCAATGAAAAGGAGCCAATTGATACCTAGCTCCATATTCTTTACGCATCTCTTCTTTAATTTGCGTGATAGCTTGGGATCCAATTGCCAGTTAGTCCTTTTTTGTACAACCGGAAATGACTACTGAATTTGAAACGAAAGGGCTTCAAGTAAGAGTTGGCGCTCTTTCAAACAAACATGGAGTCCTGCAAATTTCTCATTCCGGCACTGACGCTCAAGACTGAACAACAACAAGGAGCTATCTATATTTTAGCTCTTTATAGCATGAGTCACACAACTCATTGCAAAATTCGAAAACAGAGAGTCAAGTAATATTTGGGTCTATACGAGGGGCGTTCAATATGTTTCAGGCTTTAATGTGAAAACGTATAGCTACAAACCTGATTTTTTGTAGCGTTGTTAGTCTTTCTCAATATAATCTCCTTGCAGGTTTATACATGTTTCCCATCGACAGAAAAGCTTCAGCAGGCCTTGATGGAAACTCTCCTCTGGTTGTGATGAAAACCAGTCTTCGGTCGCCGTAATCAGCTCTTCATTGCTAAGAAAATGCTTCCCTCGAAGATCTTTCTTCAGAGAAGGGAAGAGAAAATAGTCTGATGGGGCTAAGTCTGGTGAATATGGTGGATGTGGCAAAATTTCGAAGCCACAATCATGGGCAGCGACAACTCCAACTTGGCTGGTGTGTGCCGGGGCGTTATCCTGCAAGAGAAGGACACCTTTGGTCAGCTTTCCTCGTCTTTTGAGCTTAATTTCTGCCCTTAATTTGTGCAGGAGAGCAGCATGATAGGCTCCATTGTATGTTTCCCCAGGAGGCAAGAAATCCAGCAGAATCTGCCCTTGGGAATCCCAAAAGCAAGTCAGCATGAGCTTGCTGGCAGATGGTTTGACTTTGAATTTCTTTGGTAGGGCTTCTTGTGGTGTTTTCCATTGCATGCTAGCTGCCTTACTTTCTGGATCATAGTGATGTATCCAGCTTTGATCCAGGGTGACGAGCTTCCCCATTAAACTCTCCTGATCTCCTCTGAATCTGTCGAAAAGTTCAGCTGCACATTGGTGTCTGCGCTGCTTTTGAACTGGTGTCAACATCCTTGGGACCCAACGTGCTGACACCTTTCGCATGTTGAGCTTCTCGTGCAGGATCATTTCTATGGTGCCAACATTGATTCCCAGAGTCTGTTGCAGTGTCTTAATGGTTACTCGACGGTCTTCGAGCACACGTTCTTGAACCTTGGCCACCATTGCATCATCTCCAGCGCATTTTGGCCTTCCTTCTTTGGGGTTGTCTTCAAGAGACAATTGCCCACTACGAAATAGGGCAGCCCATTCCTTTACCCTTGAGTATGATGGGGCAGAGTCTCCATAAACTGCTGCCATCCGTTCATGAATTTCCTTCGGCAATATCTTTTCCAGCGTCAAGAACTTAATAACAGCACGCCGTTCGATTTTAAACAATTCCATTGCAATCACGAGATCGTGAGAAACAAAGTGCTGCCAAATTTTACCTGGACACGTCAGCGATCTAGAAATTTTGAAGACAACTAAGAATAGACGTGCGAAGAAAATTAGGTGAAGACAAGATTATCAAAAATCTCCAGCAGGCCAAAGCCTGAAACATATTGAACCCCCCTCGTATACGGCATTTTTGCACATTTCTCATTTTTCGGACCACTTAGCGCCCTTTCATTTGCCGCCGGCGAGGACAGCAACAGAGCAGAGAAGCCAAGCTGACAAGAAACAAACAGGACAACAGGTTGCATTTTTGTTGCCGTCAATGAATGCAAGAATCAATGATTCACCAGTCAACAACTTCACGCAAAAAAGAAAGAACAGCCGCGCTCCTTTCAGTTGCGGCAAGGTGTGTAAAAGAACAAGTGAACGAACTCCGGGATTTTCGTGGCACAAAAAGTGCATTACGGTGTTGCGTCGTTTAAAGGCGGAGTGCGCTACGAAAGACATGCGAGTGAATGGCGGACCGCGGTGCGATGCCTACAGAAAGTTAAATTTCTCCCGAACAAAGCGACCGTTTTTGATGCGGTTCACTCTGGTGCAAAGCTGAAAAATGAGCTCTTCCACACAGGTATAATGATCCCAACCTTTCGTCGGGTAAAACTGTTAAACCATTTGAGGAACAAAAGTGCTCAAATTTCAGTGTTATAAAATTCCGGGTTCCTGCCAGGTATTTTCAAAGATTGTGCAATTTTTTCCGTTACAACATGGTTACGACCTGCGGAAGAGTTGTAGAGGAAGCCTTCTAGTTTCCAAAAATACCAAAATCGTTGAATTTGAACACCATTTGGCAATTTTAAGAACAGAGACAGCGCGACATGGCAGCATCGTTTCGTTTTTGAGCGGGGAAGAGGCCCCGGCTCCCAGGGATTTCAAGGGAGTCAAGGGGTACAAAAGTGCTCAAGTTTTGGAGTTATAAAATTCCGGGCTCCTGCCAGATATTTTCAAAGATTGTCTGCCAAGAATCACAAAATCATTGAATTTGAACACCACTCTACAATTTTATGACCAGAGATGACATTACATGGCAGCGTCGTTTTGTTTTGAGCGTGGAAGGCAGCGCCTCCCTCGGATTTCTAGGGAGGCGTTGCCTCTTTGACTGACAGACACCAAACTCAGCACAATTTGCACAACAATTGCCAACAAACATGCCCACAGACCGCTTGTGCAGTCGTCGATTGGCCAGGAGCAAAAGCGACTGGGTCACGAAAGAAAAAAGCTGCTCGATCGTCTACAACAGGAAGCCTGTCTCCTGTTTCCTAGTTTATTTGGACAAAAAGAAAGGAATCTAACCTGCTACTGTCCCATTCTTAAGTATTCTCCCTTTACTTCTATGTAGCGTTGCAGCCTTGTATGCCATGATTCAATGGCATGGCAGTCTTTAGATTGAGGGATTGCCTTTAGTTGTGAATTTGAAAGATTTTGGATCCGGGTGAAAGGCTTCCCTGCAATCCCAGATTTGATTTTTGGAAAAATCCAAAAATAGTGTGGGGCCAGGTTGGGACTGTAGGGTGGATGAGCCAGTTCAGTGATTTTATTCTCTGCGAGAAATTGCCTTACGAGAGCTGTTTTGTGTGGCTCAGCATTGTCATGCAGCAGCAAAGTGCATGTGGTGCCTTCTTTTGGTCGTTCTTTTGGACCTAAGAGACAACTTTTGGCAGCACCACTGAAGCATAGCATTCTGCCAACAGTACCATTGTTCAAGCAAGTCTCAGCCACAATGTGTGCCACTGTTGCATTTGGATGATCGACGATTATCCACTGGACAATTGCAATTGTTAGTCAATGGTCGTTCACAATCTCTTTTGACTGTGACCCCAACGTGGTGCATCTTCAACGGTCTCCCGGCCAGCCTTGAATTGGCTGATCCAATCGGCAACACTGCAACAGGAACAGATGTCCTTGCCATACACGCTAATGAGAACATTATGGATCGTGGTCTCATTTTCCCCAAGTTGGAAGCATGTCAAAACATATTTGAAAATTTTCAAAACATATTCAATTACAATTCAAAACATATTTGAACATATTTGAAAATCGCATGTTTACTTGGCTCAGGTGAAATCAGCCTTCTCCAAATTCAACTCAGAAAACCAGAAATCTTAGAAATCCTTTATTCACAAGGCACGTCTGAAAGAGGAAAGACAGGCCATCATTTTAAACAGAAAATTAAACTTCAGACACGTCAGGAAGACCCTGTCACAGAATGGTTGCAGACTACTCGGGGATGACCTAAGTATTGTTCCAACTCCAAACAAAACACCATTTGGCCTGTGACCTGTATCAAGTCTTAATCTGCAGTTGCTGGGGATATTCTGTCAAGTGTATCTGTTTCAACTAGTCCTATTTTTGCCGCGAAAGTCCTTTTTTTTCATTACCCTGTAGCCAGCCTGCCTGTATCAAGTCTTAATCTACAGTTACACTTCAGTTTCCTGCTGGGGATATTCTGTCGAGTGTATCTGTTCCAACTAGTCGTCGATGAAAGAATCTTTTTGATGGTGTGCACCTTTTTGGCACGGTTCACTCTTGATAATGTTTGGCCAATACTAATTTAATTGCTATGTTGAACTGATTAGTAAAGTTGTCTTTTAAAAGAGTAATTATAAACAAATTAAAATCAATATCTCATTCTTGACACTGGAGATGACGAGTATCACTGTTGCGTATTTCTCTCCGACCCATTTTCACAGTCAATCCTCCGTAGGGTGCAAGAAAGTTGTCTGGATATATTCTGGATCTTATCTGCATGGAGACAGTACTTGCCACCTCTTTTTCAAGTGTGCTGTGTCTCTGTATCTGAAGCAGGCTGAAGTCTCAATCTTCCTCTGCAGTCTGACAAAACCAATGCATTTTATCTTTACAGCGGAGAGATCATCACGGGGGTAACGCTAACTCCGAGCTGCGAGGTAAATTTTTTCCATTGGAGCAGATGGCAAAAATTTACCTCGCAGCTCGGAGTTAGCGTTACCCCCGTGATGATCTCTCCGCCGTTAGTGTGGACCTGGAATCACAGTGTCTGGCCCAGAACCAATGTGTAGAGCACAGAGCCAAAAGTTGCTCTTGGTCCCATTTTTGCATGTGATTTCCTGAGAGCAAACGCAAGATAACATTCATTGGTCAACTGCCATGGCTCCCCCAATTGTAAGGGCCGTGCTGTCAGCTTTAGCATTGGTTGATTTGGACCATGCAAACACATCCCAAAAATGATAATGAATGTGTTCATACAGGATTGCCACCATTCTAAGATTGCCACCATTCTAAAATTTAAAATTCCCCGAGTTTTCCAGGGCCAAATGAAAAAACGTTCCAGGAGTATTTTTTGCATTGTTTTTACAATATTCGAGGCATAACCTCTCCACCATTTCTTCATGAATCATCTGAAACGCGTATTTGAATTTTGCCCACAAACAGAAACACAAGACTCCACAAAAAAGATCAGGTACCTTGCAAGCAAAAGAAACTGAATTCAAAATAAAGCAAAAGGCTTTTTTAGTGGGGCCGCTTCGTTGGACAAAGAGCTGAAATTGTGCGTGAAAATCAGGTGAAATTTTGCAGGGATGTTCTGTGATGATGTAAAATCTGAAATAGATATGGAACCTATCTGGGGTTTCGCTAGATTTTCTGAAATTTTGAAGTACAGTATTCTCCATTATTCTGTCGTGGTTGTGCCAGACTTTTGAATTTTGAGGGGTTTGTCGAAATCTGGGGGGTGTCAGCCACGCGACGTGTTACTTTAGATAAGGATTTCACAAATTTATGGGGTATCTCGAAATTTCTGCAAGAGGGTGACACCACCAGGGGGCTCACAAAGCCTCTGTTTTGTTTGTGCAGCACATTTCCAAACACAGCTAGTGTGTGCAAGTGCGATCAGGGAAGGATGTAATTTTGCCCCCACATTTCATACACCTTCACCCTTCGCCAGATATACAGGGTGTTTCAAAAATAGCGGGCATAAAGCACAGGACTGATTTCCTGGTGTGATTCTGAACAAAAAATATTCAATAATTTTTTTTGATCCGATACCCCGTTCTCAAAATACCCCTCACCCCCACCCTTAAATGGGGTTGCTAGAGTGTGAGGATGAGAACTATTCTTTATGACTAGATCAGTTTCTTCCTTTTGGAAATCTGAACAAATTACCCCTCTTTATTTTTTCTTCTCCGGGGCCTCGTTTATGAGATAACCCCCCCCCCGGAAAAACAGAGGGGTGGAAGGGGTGAACTTGCAAAAGTTGTCAGCGGGTCCCGAAATTCACAGGAGATGTTCTCCAAGGAATTTGCAACCATTTTTGTTAAGGGGTGCTTTTGCGTCAGATGAGCCATAAGCAGGTAAAAAGCTCGGGG
>JASGXE010007271.1:0-57503 GCA_030068105.1 Sinentomon sp. SZTP_YWyxl
ATTAATTTCTAGTTCGAGAAGACGGTCTCTATTGAAGGTCCCTCTTATTCCCACTTTAGTTTGTGTTTCTTTGCATCGCATATTGATTGTGAAATGAGGCAGATAAATTCGAGAGAGTGCACAAAACAGATTTTGCAGCTTTTTTTTATTTGTACCAGCCGAAGCTGGGAACCAGGGTTGGTCGACCGCATATAGCGTTGCCCTGGAGGTAGGGGGACAACCCTTTCCTTTCGGACCAGATAAAAAAACCCCTCCTTACAGCCCCAGATAGAAGCTGCGGGTGCAAAAAAGCGAAGATTTGGAAGAGAGCCCTTCAAGGGACCCTCTTTTACCAAACCATTCGCGAAGCTCTGCCTCCAGCAACGTGGGAAAGGCAACAGATGTCATTCTCATTTCACATATCGAAAGTGACGTGATGCAACACAGATTGCAAACCAGTGACAACACATCACACCAGTGTACACTTTTAAAACAAGTGCATGGGGGTCATTTCAGGTTCAGAAAGGGCAACATGATCAGAAAGAAAGTGAAAAGTGGGATAACACTAAAACAGCAACAGGCGCAACGGGAAACACAACTGTGGCTGGTCTACAGAGGGGTTCCAAGGGAGACAGCGCCTGACAGTCGTGCAGAAACTGAGGAAATGTTTACATTAAATGTTAATTTTGGCATGCGTTTCTTTGACAATTTGGCCGTGTGGCATGTGTTTTGACAATGTGTTTCTCTATATAGCCATTTGAGGCCATGAGGGAAAGAACACGGCCACTTTATCAGCAGTCACACATACCGAAACACACACGAACACACACCGAAAATTAACAATACCGCAACAAGCTAGTTAGTACGTATTCTGGTAAACCAAGCTGCAGCTTTTCAGCTGTAGCTGAAAAGCCACAGCTGATCAGTTAGTACCATATTGCAGCAAAGCTGCAGCTTGAAAAGCTGGAAATAAACAGTTAGGACGTGTCGATATCTGTGGCAGAAAACACTGCTTTTCCAGCCGGGGCCTGGAGTTAATAGGCCTACGTGTTTTCTGCAGCAGCACAGCAAGCTGCAGCTGAAAGCTGCAGCTCCGTAGTTAGTACCCTGCTTTAAACATCATTACGGGTGATAATCCTCTGCATCTGTATTTCACAATGCGAAATGGTCGGTGAAGGAAGGGTATTGTGATGAGGGTATTGTGATGATGAAATCTCGGCTGTGGTTGCCTGTTGATAAAAAAAAGTTTCCTCTTGTGTTATCACAAAAAAATTATTCTTCGCATCAAAAGAGCCACTGTCTGCAAGCCTGGGACTGAACTCCCTCTCCGCCAATAAGAGCAACCAATGCAGGCAGGGTAGACATACTAGGTTATCGAAAGAGGCTTGAGTATTGAGTTGCGTAGCGTCCTGTCCTCATTGTTTTTGATTGATTGATTGATTGATATTCTATATTTTGGGAGTTTCCTCCTCTCAATATTATTTACAGACATGGTAGAAGGCACATGAGTTACAGAGTGCACAAGGACAAAACAAAAGAAAAGCTGCAGATGGAAAAACAACAGCATAATTGTTATAAAAATAACAAGACCATTTTGGTTCCGGCGATGGTTAAGAGCAAAACCATTCCAGGTGGGAGGAACGATTTAAAAACTAGGAACTAGTAACCAGGAAATAGTAACTAGGAACTAGTAGGCAGATTTGAACAGAGGCTGTCTCTAATTCGTTTTGACCTCTTTTTTGACGCAAAAGTTGGGACAAGCAATTTTTATCCAGCGTCGTTTGTCATAATCGAGATTAGAAACTCATTGTTAAAATGGAGAGTGAAATTACCTATTTAGGGGATCAAAATTACACTTCGTTTTTTGGTGAGAAATGAGCCTTTTTAGTCACATTTCGAGCAATTTCACCCAATATTTCATGACCCAGCGTTTTGATTGAACTTTCGACGAATGATTTCTTTTGTGTGAGTGAAAATCAAGGCGTCAAAATCTCGGAATCCAACAATGCCAAGAGAGAGCTTTAGGCCTTACTAGGAACATATGTTTTCAATTTTGCAATGAGGCAAGGGCCATTAAAACTTGATATGACCAGTCAGGATCTGAATAATTCACAGGGAGATCTGTGAATGATTGTCTTTTGTTAAACAACGTTATTTTACCTTACACTTTTTTTGGCTTAAGTCGTTTATAAGGGCGGGGGGGGGGAGGGCACAGTTGCATGATCGCGAGGAAAGATTAGAAAAAAGCTGTGCTCTTGGCCGTGCAATTGTGCCCCCCTTGGAACCAGCGTGCGGCACATGGTGTGCCTTTTCTGTCGGGTCGTCGGTTAGGTCGCAGGTTAGATGGTTAGGTTGAGTTAGGTTAAGGTCAGGTTAAGTTAGGGCTCTTTGCATAGTGAAATTGAAACCTAATTTTAAACAACCTGGACCTCACCCAACCCAATCTTAAGGAATAAAGAAACAAAACAGGAACAAAAAACAAAGCAGAAACAAAGAGGATGGAAGAAGAAAACCGTCGGTCGATGCCAGAGAAGTGCGCAATTGCACGACACAGAGGAAAGGCACACCCTGTACCGTGATGGTACAACGGGGGGACACAATTGCATGGCTCAGCTAGAGAACATCTTTTTTCTGAAAATGTTTCCCTGCGATCATGCAATTGTGTCCCCCCTTATAAACTACATAACCCCTTTTTTAATAATCGGAAACGTGGCTTCGAATACAGTTTTCATGTTCAAGAAACCACAACCAGAATTGATTTCGAACAGAGTTCTTACACGCAGACAAAAGGAACTTGGCAAGCAAACTTTAGAGTGGCAACCCGCAATATAAAGTAAGTGGTAATAAGAAAACCCATTGAAGAGTAACTCAACACAAACTTGTGGGTAATTTTACCAGCCACCATGTATTGTTTAAATATCTGAAACAAATTCATGAAGACGAGCGACAAAAACATTTTTTCTATCTCCCTCACAGTTGCAAACAACATCTGAAAACAACAATTTTGAAAGTAGACGACTTCTCAAACAGATACATATTTTGAACGCAGGGCTGCATCCTCAGCAGCAAGTTCGTTCGGACAGATGGCAGCACGCATCCTGAAAAATTTGAAGAATGATTCGTCGTCGTCATGGCTTGCACCAAATGCCTGAATTGACGATTCGGCACAAAACGGATCATATAGATTGGTGAACGGCTATGTCTTTACTCGAGTGCAGCTGTATTTCTCAATGTCAGCTCACTTATCTGCGAAGAAGAATAAAAATTTAAGACTACTTCCAACAGGTTATTGAAACAACATATTTCTCACCATGGGGAGAAGTGCCCCCGAATAGCGATTGAATGTATAATTTTTACCATTGGAGTAAATGGAAAAAATCATGCCGTAAACTCGGAGTAGCGCTATTCCGGAGTACTTCTCCCCGGGGTGAGAGTCTTTCTCAGCAGATTTGTTCACCGATTCCTTGACTGATCCTGGATACGGTACAAAGCGACTGTTCTGAGGTCAAGTGCCGCCATATAAGCCAGCCACGCAATTTCGTCCAGGTCATATGTGAGCCGCATTTGCGGGAGAAACAAAACTCTCCGGGTCGGCTCAGCAAGTCTAAAGTCTGTTCATTTTCAGAATGGTCCGCGCGCTTTTTGCAGACAGGGATGTGCAAATTTGTGCAAAATTCGGAAATCTGAGATTTTGAGCTGCGGTCGTCAATTTTCGAAACTCTGTCGGTTTTCACCAATCAATCTTTTGATAATTCTATTTTTGGGAGTTTTTTCAATTTTCTGTGATCACGATCTGTCTGGTTTGCTGGTCGTTCCGCTCCTGGCTTTTGAAATGTGCACTTCTGGTGCAGCGCTGATCCGAAACTTCGCTGGCCCTCACTTTGCAATTATTGGCACCGACCTGCAATGGCGTGAGGCCACATCTGCTGTTGTTGCCATCGACTGGAAACCAGGCACACGTATTCATGTCTGGAAAATTTTAAAATCATGTTTGGGTTGCTTTTCCATCTGTGATATGTTTTGTCCAAGCAAACATGTGCCAAACGAAAAGGAAAAAATTTTGCCGATGGGGAGACTCGAACCCACGATCTTCGGATCCGAGGCCCAGTGCCGTGCCACTGAGCTAGCGGCGCTTGCCGAAATTTCGGTTCGAAAATCGCGCTTAAATGATAAAGCTCGGACATTCAGGCAAAGAATGTTCGACAATTTGAACACCTCTGTCATGCCCCCGCTCCCACCTTCGTTTTGCTGCAAGTTTTGGCGCGGACCATTCTGAAAATGAACGCACTTTAGTTCGGCTAAAATTGGACTCTGTTGTTCTGTACTTAAATTTGTAAAATACCTGCTATTGATTTGGCGCATACATCATTTGATTTTTGAGTTATCCATAGCGAAAGACAGATTTACGATTGTTCGATGCAACAATATATTTGGATACACATTTCAAATTCGAAAATGGCTTGCTGAACAATGACGAGCAGGGGGATAATGAACTCAATTATTTCGAGCAACATTATTTTCAAAACATTGGGTATGTTATGAGCAACATCACAAAATTGAGGAATTTCGTTTTGAGACTTATCAGGACATTTGGAAAACAACGGACAATGATGTAGACTTGGCGACAAAAGGCGCTAACATTTCAAACTTGATGCATGGTTTTAGCAGGCTGAAGTTTTATTGCGTTTTGCATGCTCTGTGCTGCATGCATGTCCTTCCTTCCTCTGGTTATCACCAGCAAGTGACGTGCAACTTCAGATCAAGCGTCTCCAGCGTGTTTCTGTATTTGACACGTGGAGTTTCGGGAAGCCTTGGAATATACTTATGCGTTTGCAAGCCCTGACGGATAAATGGACGTTTTGAACCCAACTACATCATGTCGACCTATGTGGAATATATGTAAAACCAGAACGTCGAAAGTGGGTCCATGCTGAGGCATATAGGCATTTGATTACCTACTTTTCAATTCTGAAAAGCCAGTTATGTGTAGATAGACTACATGTGTGTAAAAATTTTTACAAATTATTTGATTGGATTTGGAAGGTGTCTTCCGTTTTCTGTAGGAAAAACGTTATGAGGCAGGACAAGTCGCGTTTTTCATCATTGCGGGATACAAAAATAGACAATCAGCGTGGCCACGGCTAATACGAATAGAAATGGCTAAAAATTACTCTTTTAATTGCAGGTTCACCTGAAAATGCGGCGGCGTAGACAAGACAGTTATTATTGCATCGGCGATGTCTTCAACCTCCAAGTGAGGAAGAATGTCAAGAATATTCGGTCTGGTTTCGGAGCCTGCAGTCTGATCTACTCGAAAGCCCTTGACAATGATGTCTGTCTTTACCGCACCAGGACTGATATTCTAAAAGAGGGAAAAGCCATTCGATTAAAAGTAAACTAGTAACTTTTTTCAATTTCTTAATTTCAGTTCTAACATCACTTCACTTCACTTTAACATCTAGCCGCGATGAAGATCAGAACCGAGGAAAGAGCAGAAAAATTCATAATCCCATCCACAATAATGACTTTCAAAAACCGGAAATTATTGCTCTAATCCGAACAGAGAAGTTTTTCTCCGGGTTGAATTTTCCGACGATTCCAGCTATCTGCTCCTGTCCTTGTTTTGCAAGGCTTATGGATGCATCGGGGACAGCGTTTTTTAAACAAGTGACAAGGCCTGGCGTAAAACTTGGCTGCACATTATTTTCATCGTTTTCATCATTAAATCCACATTATTTTCATCGATATGCGAGTGAACTCAGCTCGGAAGTGAACAAAACTAAAACCATGACGAATAGAACAATCTATACATATATGCTTTCAGGCTGACAATCGCTGTCACTAAAACTGAGATAATAGCGTTGTTTTATAACCTGGGCAAGGGCCGCGCAATACTTAAATGAGAATTCGGTCGGTGAATCGGCAAAGACAAGAGGTGAGGTTAAGGATTCGATTGATACTATCTCTTGTTATGGATTTCTATCTATGTATTACTGTTAGGAATAATGAATAATGATGTGTCACACGTGTAATTGATAATAATTTTGTGCATTACCTACTAACGTTTTTGTGCATTTCTTACTGAAACTGATAAATAGGTACACAGGGAATTATTTCAGTTGTATTTTGCAAAGAAAGCGATCTGAGATCCGGAACGGATTCGCGAGGGTGCTATGTTCATGCTTCGACAGAATTAACATCAAGTTGTTCAACTTGCATATCGCCACTGTTAGTCTACATTTAACATTGAAACAATTCACATTAAAAAATAAGATCACAAAAACTCAATATGACAAATCAATGCGTCATTAAGTGAACAGGATGAATAAGCTGCGCAAAAGCGTAAAGACATCCAGTATTGCAAAAAAGGGAAATGAAATCTTAGCACGTTCTACTAGCTCACTACACATCCGATATAAAATTCAAAACACTCCCGCATCCAATTCAAATTCATCAAATGCAGCCATTAAAATAACACAGATAATCCAAAGCTATAGCTGTAAAAGCCTTCTCGAGAAATGAGAGTTGCACACAATTGCAAACCGCCAAGACAGGCACACGGTAGTCCAAAACGCCGCAAAGGTCCGAATACCTAAACTAGCGAACAAGGCACAGTAATGCACAAAAGACCTTTGAAGAGTTGTCTATGACCTCCCGAAGAAAGGTAACATGCCTAGAGCACATTTCAACATCTGTGATGAAAACCAAAGGAGTGAACAATTGCAACCAAACTGTCTGGGCAATCTTTATTCTTTATTCTTTATTCTTTCAATCAATACGACTGCGAGGTGGCAGAAGAATCACAAGTACATACACAAAGTATAAAATGTCGATCAAAAAGGAAACTGGCGACAACCAAAAATTCAAAACATATCAAATCAAAAACAACACAATGCAAAAATAATAATCAGGATTGGACAGCAACTTGCGATGGCAACAGCCCGGAACTAACAAGATATTTTTTGATCATTGGAAGAGTCTGAAGGAAGGGAGTTCCAATCGCGAATTGTGCGGGGAAAAAAAGAGTTATGGTACGCAACTTAAAGAACAGATAGGGTGGTTAAAACAAGCACCGTTGTCAGTTCTCCTTTGAACTGGCTTACGCACATAAACGGAAGGGAGAGGAAGCAAACCTCTTTGGAAACAATTTGACGAAAAAGTTCCAAGCGATGGCACTGCCGGCGTTGCTGCAGGCTTGGTAGACCAAGGTCTTCCAACAGCGCAGTCACGCTATGATTTCGATCGTAAATTCCAGTTATAGCTCTGGCAGCCCGACGTTGGACTCTTTCCAAGGTATGAATTTCACCAGCCAAAAAGGATCCCAAAGTGCGCAGGCGTAATTCAAGAATTGGGATAACTAGAGTTTTAAAAGCCCTCAACTTACAGTAATTGTAGCATGTCTCAGGTTACGGATTAGGAAGCCAAGTGACCTACAAGCTTTAGCAATTGTATAATTAATATGCATTGCCATCGCAGATCACTGGAAAAAATACACCCGAGATATTTGTAGCTAGAGACAGACCAAGAGCCGTACCATTGAGCTTATAAATTGTCTGATTAATGATGGTCGGTATAAACGTTGCCGAGAGAAGACGATTGATTTACATTTATCAACATTTAGGTTCATTTTCCATTTAGCACACCAAGTTTCGATCATATTGAGATCGTTTTGTAAAGACTCACAGTTCTTAGGACCGTCGACCCGACGATAGAGAACCACATCATCGGCAAAGAGACGGATAGAACTAGCGAGACCCTCAGAAATATCGTTTATGTACACTAGAAAAAGTAGCGGCCCCCAAAACCACTGCCCTGAGGTACCCCAGAAGACACTTCAAGGCTCGACGACTTTACTCTAGAAACAGACACATAGTGGGAGCGACCCTCCAAAAATGAACAAAGAAGGTTTATCAGGCAAGAGGGCACATTTAGCCTCACCAATTTTAAAATTAGCAGCGCATGTGGAATTACGTCAAACGCTTTTTTGAAATCAAGGAAAACAGCATGAAAGGGAATCTTCTCATCGATTGAACGGAAGATGTCGTCAGCAAGCGAAATTACCTGCAGTTCGCAAGATAAACCTCTGCGAAAACCAAATTGACTACAATGAAAAAAGTTAACAGATTCTAAGAAATTTAAAAGTTGACTTTGCAAAATTCGTTCAACAAGCTTCGAACACAAACACGTCAAAGAGATCGGGCGGTATCCCGCAACAACAGTACAGTCTACTCTTTTAGCGACAGGAATAACATTTGCCTGTTTCCAATCTGACGGGAATTCGCCCGACACAAACATTTTTTCAACAAGAACAGCGATCGGAGTGGAAAGAGGCAAAGCAAGTTCCTTTAAGAGTCTCCCTGGAACTCCATCCGGCCCAGCAGCTTTTTTAGGTTTAATCTTTTGGAGAAGTCGAAAGATTCCAAAACTGGTTATTTTTGGGTATTCCGCAGGGCCTGGGCCATTTGCCTTTCTAAAAGCATTTTCAGTGGTAAACCACTCGAACGTTTAGTGTAGACGCTGCAAAAATAGGTGTTAAGCTCATTTGCCATATCAAAATGATCGGTGGTCAGAGAGCCATCTGACGCTTTCTTCAAAGATGACAGGGTTTTGCTACCACGTAGCGATTTCATATATCTCCAAAAAGGACGAGAAGCATTTGATGCAATGGCGGAAGAGAGAAATTTGCTCTGAAGATCGCAGTTTACCCTGGTGGAGAGGGCTCTGATCTGTGAGTAACGGGAAAGGTTCTGATTGATCCCGTTTTACCCAACGGGAATTTGCGACCCGCCTCTGCCTCAAAAGTTTTTTTAATGAATGATTGACCCAAGGAAGATTGTTTTTCCTCCCTCATTTTTTTGATGGGGATAAAATTTTAGACAAGTCAATAATAACGTTTTGAGCAGTGACCAAGCATCGTCCAGAGAGAGGTCAGAAACCTTCTGTTTAAAGCCAAGGAAAATTTCCGAAGCATAATCCACAATGAATGGCCAATTTGCCTGGCTATAAAGTGCAAAAAAGTGGCCCCTTCTTTGGGTTTGTTGCAGCAACAGATTGTCCGGCCATGTCATTTTCACGGCCTCATGGTCGGATATTCCAGGAACTACATTAACTTGTAGATTCATTTGACAGTTGGTAAGGACAAGATCAAGTGCGTGCCTAGACGCCCCACGGTTATAAGTGGGATTACTTACCATCTGCCTGAGAGAAAATGTTTGCAACAGACGCGATAGGAACCTATCGTTTTGAGTTAAACTACTAGCAGATGACAAAGTTAATGAATTTGGGGCATTAAAGTCGCCCAACAGAAAAAATATTACATCTTCAGTCAAAATTGAAGCAATAGAATCATAAATGTTATTAAAAAGGGATTCTCTTTAGAGAGACCAGGTGGAATGTATACACAACCTATCACCACTACCGTGCCCCGACCAACTTTGAAACGGCACCAGACCACTTCAGCAGGATTTTGTTCAGGAAGGCCTGACGGCTGGGGAGAACTGCCTAGAGACTTAGGACAACCGAGGACCACACCACCACCTCTATGTCCCCCGACCCTATCAGCTCTATAAATGTCAAATGAAGGTGGGAAAATCTCAGATGAGCCAATGTTAAGATTTAGCCAAGTTTCCGCCAAACAAAAAATGGAGGAATTATGCTCATTTAGGAAATCTCGGAAAAGCACTCTCTTTTCCACGGAGCATATGCTCTGGCAATTAATGACAACCAAAGACCTGGGATACGAAATTGTTAATGGCGATTTTGCAATCCCAACAAAACCAGGATCACCAGCTTTGGTACCAGCAAGCATTTTTACAAAATTTTCAGAGCTTCCCTCGTTAGGGGCTGAAACAGAAACTAACCCAGTTGGAGGCAAAAATGGAGCAGATGCATGCGAAAAAGTAACCTGTGCAGGACAAGAATGAGAAGTGGCGGGGTCTGTTGCAAATGTACTTAATAATGGTTTCACAGTACAGCGACGAAATTTAGAATTTTTAAAATTGCATCTTGTCACCACCGAAGTTGGGTTCCTCGAAACGGATACCCATTTTTTTGATCATTATAAGACAAAAGAAAATTGAATGAATAAGCTAACTCTTGAAGGCCGATTTCCGTGAGGTGGCAGCCGTCTCTCTTCAACCAGGACCAACGGAAGTCTAGTTTATGTCCGAGAACATCAATGATCTGGACTGGCAGAACTTCCACAGAATCGAGTTGATGTCGTAAATTACGTCACATGGTATGTCGGCACGTTTGACTATGCCCGAAAACCCGATTCTTTTGAGATTTGGAGCACTGGCCTTCAGAGCACTTACGAGATCAGCGTAATCACATAGCAGGATCTCAACACTGGAGAAGTGGCGCAAGTCATTTGTTCCCGCATGAACAATGACGGTTTCAATTTTCTCCAGCAACGAAGCTGAAGAGAGCACAAACGATGCTATCTGCCCAACTCGCGCACCAGGCAGGGATAGAACACTGACACCGGAGCGCCGGATTCGCTTGCCCAGACCGCGCACCAGCGAATCGCCCAAAATAAGGATTTTATCCTTTGGCGATCCCGTAAGATGCTGTCGTCTGGGGCGATATGGCTTTGAATCACCATGTCGATCTAGATGCCCAGATGCCGCACCACGGCCATTTGAGCCTTGCATTTGACTCGAAGTAGTAGTATGGGCAGCCGGGAATTTCGAAGTGAAGGCAGGGTGATGCACTGGTCCGTGAGACTCCAGCCTATTTGGTAGACTGCGGGGTGAGTGATTGGCATGGTTCCGATTTTTTCCATTCAATCAAATTGACCAGTTCGACAGCACTCAGCACAATTAGCGACAGATCGTCATACAGGGGAGCAAAAGATCTGTTGCCGGGTCGAGTTCTCGAGAGCGACTGAATGCTCACCGCTCAATTACACGTTTATACAGGGTAGCCCAAAAGTCTTTGGCCATAGGAAAAATGTAAATTTGATGATTTTATCAAATCTTGTGATCTAAAACTCGTTCTTGCTCTAACCACGGTTGTCAAGACGTAATCGGAACAACATGCGCATATTTAGGGATGCCCAAAGTTTTTGGCCATATAAAAAAAATTAAATTAACTGTTTTTATCGAATTTTGTGATTTGTGACTTTTTCTAACTCCCACCACGGATGACACCACTTTATTCGGTGCTAAAATTTCCGAACAAAGACTTGACATTCGATGTCAGAGCCAGAAAAAGTTTCAGATCACAAAATATGACAAAAACGACATTTTTGCGTTTTTCCTATGGCCAGGAACTTTTGGGCTTACCTGTATGTTGAACAACCTTTGTGACCTCATAGTGCTACATGTTATATACATACTTAGTGCGGAGCTACAATAATCCTGGCTCCTGATTGACTGTAACACTTGGATTTTACGATGGGAAGGTACCACGCCCGTTTGACTGACAGGTGGTGGAGAAACGGTATTACTTTTTTTCTACAGATGTGAGGTTTATTCTATAGACAGCAGGTGGAATTTTTCAGATGATGCGTGACCCGTTTCAGCTCGACAGAAACATGCTCCCTCAAATTTTTTACCTGCGAATGGCAAAAAAGAGCAATTCTAACCACAGATCACTTTACGGAAAAGAACATTCTTGAGCAAATAACCGGAAAAACTTACAGTGACTCTTATATTCTTCTGAGATGAAGTCCGTTTCTGGATCTCAATTCTGGTGGCTTCGCTCAAGCACGTCAGTGCGTTTTTCGTGACGTCGTAGAAATGAGCGGTGGGGGAGAATTCAGTGTACGGCATACGGTGCCCGGCAACGCTGTCAAAAAGACCGCAGAGATACGACATACATTTCAAAAGTTTTCACGTTTCTTACTTTCTATAGCCAAACTGACAAGAGATAAATCTTCCAAAGTTTCTGTTCGAAACCTGATTGCCTTCGGAACATGTTGCACGAATGTGTGCCACACTTTAACGAAAAGCTCACATATCCCATGAATTTTAGTCATTGTGCTGAAATGTGAGCAGTTGTTTTTATAATTTTTCATGGAGAGGTGTCCGATAAAGTACAGAGAAATCTCCCGCCAATTGAAGGACGTTATCAGTTCTCTTGTCACGTCTGGCAATGATGTGACATTTGCTTTCAGGGGTAATTTGTAGGCGAAGCTGAAAAAAAACTCGTCTGACCTGCGAGCCATTTTCAACGCTTTTTCAGGACAGACTGCGCTGTCCTACGAAGTATCAACTCAACAAAAGCGAGGACGCTCTTTTTGATACCATTGTCGGACAGGTCACAATCACCGAACACATTCTTTAAAAAGCGTCAAATTTCGCTGGCCGTTACCTGCTTCACGTGACAAAATTGGTCACTTTTTCCTCCATCACACACAGTCCTCTGGATTAGTCCCTAGACCAACATCTCGTCTAGGGTAGGTTCATCAATGGGAATTTACCAAAAGATGCCGGACAGTTCTAGACTCTAAAAGATACAACACATTCTTTCCCCGCAGCTCACAAATACAGCTCTTCTCTCTGTCAGTTTTCTCATCAAGTAAGCTGTTTCTTATCAAAGAGCTGTTCACTTTGGTGAATTGAAGATTGAAACAAGAAAGAAAAGGAAGTCTAAGGAACAGTGGCGTAAGGAACTTTTGAAATGATTGGCACACCAACAGTCTCAATACGTGAAATTGACCATTCACCATTTTAGCTCATTGTTCAAAATAAATTGTGTGTTACGAGGCAAAGTGTTTTGCGATAGGCCTACTCCATGCAGATTAAAGCAAAAATAAAGGAAAGCGTGCGAAGTGGAAGGGTTTTCTAGGGAACGATGAAGTAAAGAAATTAGGCGAATTAACTTCCCCAGACAAGGATTTTTGTTGCGGGAAGCGTAGAAGCTGACGGAATAAATCTGATAAAATGAAGGACTTCAAAGTTTTTCGACATTTTAATGGCACACCAGACTATTTCCATTTTCTATGTGTATTTGAGGTGGAGTTAGCAGCGCGGCAATAATGCTATCAGGAATTCCCACCAAAACTCCACTACCGCTTTGGGATCCCGACCTGTCGCTGCTTATTGAGGATTTCGGCATCATTCACGTATGGGTCCGCACCAAGTCGCAGTCAAAACAACATCAAGCATGTTTGCGGAAATTAAAATTTAAAAGTTGGTCGTGTGCATTCTGCGACAAGAGATTCTTCCTTCAGGTTCCTTACAACATATTTTATCTCTTTATTGAAGACCAGAGTGTTTAACAATTTCAATTGCATGCACTGGTGAATGTAAAGCTCTCGTATCGCGTTTGTCAGAAACACATTCAGCACCATCACCCAATAATGTAATAAACCCTTCTACAGTCTCGATATGTTACCAGACTCTGCTTGGACTTGTATAACACCATCACTCATATCAGACTCTGATGTCAAAAGATCATAAACTCAGAAGTGTGTAAAGTTAAATCCTGAAAACTGGGGCTAGCATCAAGCAAACTGAAACAAGATTCAGTTGCAGAGCCACACAAATCATGAACAGCGTGATCCCCATCAAAAACAGGTTGTAATGCCGCATTGTACGACCTCATCAGTCGATGACATCACATTGGCCGCCACTGTTGTCAGTTCGCCTGCTTGCAGAGAAGTTCACAAGCGAGGACCAAAGGGTGGGTGACACCTATGTCCAAAGTTGCTCGAAAGATAAGGTAGGCCGACTATTGAAAATGAGTCCAAATCAACCTAGAAAAACAGGTAACCGGGATGACATCAAGGCAGCGCTGAGAGACGCCTTTGAAGAATACATTCTTATGGGAATGCTCAGACGATGTTTAAACATGCTCCTTAGGAAGGGGATTCCAGTCGCGCACTGTTGTCGTTATGAGAGAACAAGTTCGATTCTCCGAAGGGTTTGGTATGAAGCAAAAATTACTGGCAATCTCATGCGGGCAAGCAAACAATTTCGCTACAAACCATACCTGTTCATATTTATGATATGTCCCTCTGAGCTATTCTTCTTCTTATCCAGCGATTTCACGAATAGTTGGGTGTTGATTGCAACAGAAAGAACGTTAACATCCAACATCGTTCGAAGAGTGTCGATTGAGCTGCCTGAAAGCAAAAGATGGAATCGTACCTTCATGCTGAGGCTGACACTACCAAAACTTGATGCCCGGAAGCCGAAATCGGATTTGGACGTGCAGGAGAATTATGACAATTTTTTATATTCTTGTGGAATTTTTAGAGTTATTCCCTAAAATATGGACACCGGGACACCCATGAATAACCACTGGATATGTTACGATTGGGACTGTTAAAAAGGTAGGTTGTGGATTAGGATATGTTAGTCAGACTATAAGGGAGATTTCTGCAATTGCCCCTTTAAGAGGCACTCAAAATTTTTCTTCTTTCAGTTTGAGATCACCCTGACGAAACAACTGCTGCACTTCCTTTTGCTCTCAATTTTTATACAGGTTATATCGTGCGCCAGTGAAAACTTGATCAAGCATCGTTCAAGAGGCAGAACTGGAGTTTTCACGCCATTTTAAAATCTGGTAATCTTATGGCTCAATCCCTGACGCATGAGGTTGACTGAAACAGATTCCGATTTTTCTATCGCAATCATGCAGTTTCCGATAGAACAAAATCCGGAAAAAACGAGAACGAACCGAGAACGCCCTTTGCATCCAACACAGCTGCGTTGTTGATCAAAATATCGCTTCCTCCAAATTTGTCCTCGATCCATTGAAACATGTCCGTGATATCTTTCTCGCTTCTGAGATCGCATCTTATCGCATGAAGCTCTCCCTTTACATCTTTCCGCTTCGACAGAAGATCCGAGGTGGCCTGCGTTGAAGATGGTTGCAAAAGGGTGAGTGAATTGTTTGTAGGATTATTGAAAAGTAGATTATGATGCGGAGGAAGGATGCGACAATCTCCAAAACTTTATTGTTCTGCCAAAGGCGAGGAAAATCATTCTACGGAGGTTATGCACTCGATTGTGGTAAGATATTGCCCAAAGGGGCTTACTCACGACGTTCAAGCAACTTTTTGCACATCTCACCAGCTCACGTAATCATTTTAGCAAACTGAGTGTTTGCACAAGCATATTGTGTTTCGCTTCTCGAAATACACCTATATATACAGAGCATTTATTAGCCAATAACCTATGTATAATGCTCTCAAAATTCACAAATAAATCATACCCTGGAACCCTGATGGGTACTTACCTCAATCGGCTCGATGTTCCTGGCACAGCCAACAACTTTCAGGCCGTTTTCCACTAGCCTCACTGCTGTGGCCAAGCCAATCCCAGAACTTGCTCCTGCAACCAGCGCAACTTTGTTCGCCCAGCGTTCCATATTTCCTGTTTAACAGGGCTTCTTTAAAAATGGAATCTAATGGGGTCAGTTGAAAACAACTTGTACAATTCGATAGAAAAGGCAGTGTGAAGAAGGGTCTAAATATCAGATTGGGGTGCTCGGGGGCGTCCATGTTACAGACGATGTGAACCAGGGAAAACAGGGTTCAAGCTCAATGTTCGCAGTTGCTTTCCTGCAATTTACCTGAAGTTGGTGTACACGAGTATAGGACAGGGCTCCTGATTCAACTTTTCATAACCCTTTTCGTGGCGCTGCAATTATTTACTCACTGCAATTATTACTCACTGCAATTATTTACTTAATCGCTGCACAGTGTGGCAAGGGGTTTTTTGCTATCTTTCACAATTATTTTAAGTGAAAATCAAGCGGAATTACATCAAGAATTTTCCAACTTGCTGGGCTGTGGTATATCAATGGAACGAATTTTATATGTAATTTTGGTTGAGCAAAGTTGCAGAGGAAGTTGTGAACTTTCGATATTGATCTGAAGAATGCAAGCAGAGAAACATTGCTATCTTGGTTAACCAAGTAACGGATTAGAGATTAGAAAACTCCTCTTCACTGAAAATAAAAAGGGTGTAACTTTTCTCTAAAAAGGGTGTTTTTATTTGTCCACCCAGCAACACCCTTTTGTTGTAAATTTAGTTTCGTGTAAAAATACACGTTTAAAAATGTTTGCCCGCCTGGGATTCGAACCCACGACCTTATTCAGTCGTCTGATTATGAGCCCATCGCTCTGCAGACTGGGCCAACATTGCAGTTGAAAAAGGTCGTCGTATTTCACCTTTTAAGTTGAGTTCGAACACTGGAAATAAAAAGGGTGAATTTTACTCTAAAAATGGTGTTGTTCATGAAGGACACTGACCTCACACTGACCGCACGAAATTTTTTTCCATTGAACAATCATTGCTGGTGTTATTTTACACCCCATGAACAACTGGGGTGTTAATTTACACTTTTCGCCCAAAATAAGAACACCGACAATGGTGTAAATTAAAGCCATCGTATACGCATTGCTTCGGTTACCACACCTTAAATGATGTATTTATGATGCTGGACTTTCATTTTACATTATTTATTTTTTTTTTTTATTTGCAAAAACAGTGAACAATTGTTTAGGCACTGTAACAACACAATACATCAAAAAATACGCAAGCATAGTCAAAAGGGTAAAAAAAGTCATCAAATAAAAACAAGTAAAAAATCTATATTGCTGTTAGCTCCGAGTTGCGGCGCGAGACATGAGAGCAAGCGATTTACGGATCAGCGAGTTGCTGGCAGGGAGACTGTTCCAGTCAGTAATTGTACGAGGGAAAAATGAGTGGAAGAGAATATTTTTCTTGCAGAATGGAAGGATGAAACTTAGACCATTATCTGTGCGTCTTTGGACTGGCTTAATGCCATAATAAGAGGGAAGGGGATAGTCAACCTCACCAGTGATGATGTCGCTGAAGAAGTTTAGACGGTGTAATCGCCGGCGGCTTTCAAGGGTTGGAAGATCTAGTTCTTTTAAGATGGCGGTAACACTAAATTGCCTCCCATACTTTTGACTTATTGCTCTTGCAGCTCTTCTTTGAACAATCTCAAGGTTGTCAATGTCACAGCGTTTATGGGGATCCCACGCTGCGCTTGCATATTCCAGAATTGGCAAAACCAGCGTAATGTAAGCATGTTTTTTCTGCTTAATGGAAGCCAGCTTTAGATTTCGCATGATATAGCCGATTTTTGCGGTGGATTTTCCTATCACGGATGAAATGTGAGGGCTCCAGGAAAGATCATGACTCAGAGTAACACCTAGGTATTTGAATGTAGGGACTACCTCCATAGGCTTGCCTGAGATTGTGTAAACAGTGTCAGGTTGGCGACCTTTGGATCCAAACAATACAACTTTAGATTTTTCTGCATTTATGCGCATGCTCCATGTCTCGCACCACGACAAGACTGAGGTGAGATCTGATTGTAATTCAGTGCTGTCAAATGAACAAGTGATGGGCCTGTAAATTACAATATCATCTGCAAAAAGGCGGGCGGATGACGTGGTGTTGTCTACGATATCATTGATGAAAATAAGGAAGAGCAAAGGGCCTATTACACTGCCTTGGGGAACACCTGAGCGAACACCAGCAAACCCAGACAAAGTTCCTTGGACTGAGACCTGCTGAGACCTACCACGGAGAAAGGATGAAATTATATCAAGAATATTTTTGGGAAACAACAGTGAACGTAGTTTTTGGATTAGTTTGTCATGAGAAACCATGTCAAAGGCCTTAGCCAAGTCAAGGAATACTGCGTGCATTGGTATGTGCTTGTCTAAAGATCTCGC
This sequence comes from Sinentomon sp. SZTP_YWyxl, assembly GCA_030068105.1. Classification (NCBI taxonomy): domain Eukaryota; kingdom Metazoa; phylum Arthropoda; class Protura; order Sinentomata; family Sinentomidae; genus Sinentomon; species Sinentomon sp. SZTP_YWyxl. The sequence goes on from JASGXE010007271.1 coordinate 17,645, forward strand.
AACCTCATCAATAAAAAGAATCAGCTGCGCCTCACACGATCTTTTTGACCTAAACCCGAACTGATTATCATGCAAAAACCCGATGCTGTTCAGATACCTTATTATGTGGGTGCAAAGAATTTTTTCGAAAAGTTTAGAGCAAGCGGAAGTCAATGAAATAGGGCGATAGCCAGAAGGTTTGTTTGGTTGACCTCCTTTTTTTGGTATACACATTGTTCAATTCTGATATATTTTCAGTGTTGGATTTTTTTAGGTAAAGGATATGATGTAGGTCAGGTAAAGTAGGTTAGGTTAGGTTAAGTGAAATTTAATCAAAACCAACTGTGAAAGTTGGGATTCAAACGGCCATGGAATGCGCTTCTTGTCGGCTGCCCCCAGCGACAAGCTCCTATTGTTAGGTATTACAGCTTTCGAATACCGAACCTTCCTTTCGGCTTCCACTCGTGACAGGCACCTTGACAAAAAAATACACGGGCTCACAACACTATTAAAACATATGACGTGTCTGCTTAACCGTTAACACCAAACGCGACTCGAATTCTATAGTCAATCGGTAATGACAAAAATTCCACCAGAGGTTGGCACAGGATCGGCGGGTCTCCAAAAACTCCGTCTCAAATCCCTGGAAATTTAGGAAGGTCGCATCAAAGCTTCGTCAAGCGTTCTTCCCGAGTCCCTGAAACCAAAAGCTAAACCCGAATCAAAGATTCACTGGAAAGGATGTCAAGAAATGTGGCTGCTCCTGTGGTTTCACACCGAGAGCACTCCGCGGTGTGTTCAGCAATTGTGTCGTTTTTGTCTCAATGTGTGTCAGTTTAATGGTCCATTTTTCTTCGGCCGCTGTTGGTGACCTTGTATGTGGTCATGAAGCGAATGTTGTTTACAATTGTACAAGATCAAAAACAACCAATAAGCACACACACACACACACACACACACATAGGCCTGGTCCAAATTGGAGCATTTCAACATTAAATTAGAAGAGCTGAGCCCGCCACAATTAAAAATGTGGTTGACATATACACACTCTAAGACATGAATTTCAAAACAAATTCAAAGCGCAAACGCTAAACGTTGCTGTTCTTGAAAATGAGAATGTTAAGAACAATTTCATAGCGTTGTACTCACGCTGTTTCTATTATTAAGATGTGTTCGTATGATGGTGCATTTCGTAATGTCATCTGCAGTCTCGCAGCACATCAATTGCAATACAATCCATTCATGCACGTCGCATGATCATAAGCGGCGGCCTTCTGAGATTCTCATGATGAGGAACCGATTTACAGGGTGATCTTAAAGGTAGTAGGTATACACCATTGATAGGGCGGGTTCCTTATGCCCGTAGGAATGAAGCTTCTACGGAGGGGAAACGACGCAAAAGAGCTGGGAAGAGTCGATAAAATCTTGTTGGGTCTCGGACGATTCTCCCATCTTGTCCTGGCTGCATCTGCTCTACTATGCAATATCCTGCAGATTGTCGGACTGCTTGCAGGTATTTCCTCTTGTTTTCGAATCCCAAAGGAAAAAAATTCCAATTGAACTTTTTGCAATCACGAGTATTTTTCTCTTCTTCTGAACATCAACCTAAGCCTGCAACCAAAACCTGGCAAAGACGGATACACTGACGTTTCAGGACTTATTCGTAACACGCATGATTGGTGTTCCTTCGACGCGGACATGAATTTAGGATTAAATCGCGCCGCGGCGAAATTTTAATCCTGACATGATACCCCTTTCTGGACGTTGGTTTCTGATTTCCGCTGAAGTTTATACATTGTGTGTGGTGATTTACAGTCTGGTAAAGTCGACGTCTTTGATACATATCCATGTAGTTGATGCAGCTGCATAAACCACCTGAGGTAAAGTAACTTGCATTGGGATTTTTGTAAGGTCTAAAGGTTTATTAGGCGCGGATTGACACTTCTAACCCAACTTAACCCAACTTAACCCAACCTAACCTGACCTAACCTGGCCTTAAAACCAAAACCTAACTTAACCGAAACCTAACCCTTTACCAAACCCTAACCAAACCCTAACCCTGTCCTCTATTTTCACTTTGAAGTTGAGTTTCGTCAGGGACTATAGTCGAATGCAAATTTTTCAAGCATCAAAAATTTCTCTGCTGTCGGCTGGAAGACACCACAAAAAGGCACCACAGGTGACTTTTTGTCATGTCTTTTAAAAAGACTGCTTCAAAAAGACATTTTCAAAAGTGACTTATAAAAAAACGGAAGACGCCAAAAAAAGACATTCGAAACGTCTTTTAAAAAGTCACTTATTTAAAGACACCATGCAAAAAGACACCAAATCTGTAAAAAAGTCGTCGAGACATGTCTTGTTTTGGACTACAACGAAAAAGACGCCAAAGTGACTTTTTAAAAGACGTTTAATGTTTAGAGTGTAGATTCGGCGGAATTTTTGGACGTTAAAAAGATTTGACGTTTCCGCGCATACCCGCTATTTGGACAAAATGTTCGCTTGCCGTGTGTGTAGGCTGAGATCTGGAATTGTTCCCTCATGTTCTTTTTAAGTGAAAGCAAAAGATGGATCCCCAACAGTGTCGAGTAGGGTTCTTGATGTTCATTTGGCTGATGACGTGAAATTGTAATTGTAATTGTAATTCGTTTACGATATAAATGCAAACATGACAACGTGAATGGGAAATCAAAAAAGATCAGCAATAATTTACAGGCAAACATTTACAACATAAATTAATCAATGCACAGACTGTGTGACCGAGCCCGTAAAATTTTTGAGGATCAGTGAGTCATTGGGGAGGGAATTCCACTCCCGAATTGTTCTGGGAAAGAAGGATTTAAAATGCGTATTGAGCTTCAAAATGGGTACAGTAAATTTGTATGGATGAGAACGGCTGTTAGTGAAAGGGTTGGCTTGTATTTCGTCCGGCAGAGAAAGAAGCAGCGAACCTCTATAAGAATCTTTTTAAGTGTATAAAGCCGTCTCATCGATCTCCTCTGTTGGAGAGGCAAAAGACCTAATTCGTTAAGCATCCTTGTAACACTGGATGTGTATCCATAATCATTCATAATGAACCTAGCAGCACTTCTCTGTACCTTTTCGAGAGCCTCAATATGGCTCACCAAAAATGGGTCCCATGCACAGCTAGCATATTCAAGAATCGGGAGTACTGACACTTTGTAAGCCATTAGCTTGACACTTTTTTCTGCATGAGAGAGGTTGCGCCGAATTGCCCCCAAAGCTGCTTTGGCCTTATTGACAACCCTACTAATGTATTCAGTTGAATGCAGAGCAGAAATGGGCTACGATTATGGGGCATAGTTCTCCTTGCGAGCCCATGGTGTGTGCAACAAGGTAAATGGTCGGACCACCAGCCGAATGGCTATCAGTCCATATGACTCCACGATGATGAATGTGCTCATTCCAATTCAGAGTCCTGGATAATGTGACCCCCAAGTATTTAAATGAGGACACGCGATTGGCACCCCGTACAGCAAGTACAGACAATTTGGTAAATTGTTGCCATCAGGTCTGAGGGATCTGATAAATGTCATTGAGGCACATTTTTCCACATTAATCTTCATTTTCCAATCGTTACACCAGTTCTGAATTTTGAAAAGGTCTGTCTGTAAAACTACCTGGGACTCATGGTCAAGATAAGGCAAGTAAATCACTAAATCATCGGCAAATAGCCGAGATACACAACTTAAACCATTCAAAATGTCATTAATGAAAAGAAGGAAGAGCAGTGGACCAAGCGAACTACCTTGAAGCACTCCCGATGATAAAACTAAGGCTTCATCGGATAAAGTGCCATCAACCGAAACAAAGGCACGTCTATTGGTAAGATAGGATTCCAAAAGCGAGATCAAGGGAACAGGTACATCGGCGATACTCAGCTTTCTTAAGAGAAGTTTGTGATCAACTCTATCAAATGCCTTTTCAAAATCAATAAAAACAGCATCCATCTGCTCTTTTCTCTCAAGGCTACGAGAAATATCATGAAATTTCCGACAAAAAATTTGTTTTGACAAACGCGAAGGACAAAAGACCGCAGCGATGTCACAAATTCGAGTGTGGTGGTCGATTAAATGAGGTACTCTGAAAAAAAGGCTTAACTCCTTTGCTTCACCGCTTTCAGCAGATCGTTCCTCCGCTGGCTGATTGCGCTGCGCACCAAGACGGGCTGCCTCGTTCACGCAATGTCGTCGGTTATTTGAAAAAAAGGCTTAACTCCTGTGCTTTCACCGCTTTCAGCAGATCGTTCCTCCACTGGCTGATTGCGCTGCGCACCAAGACGGGCTGCCTCGTTCACGCAATGTCGTCGGTTATTGGCGCACGTCAATTGCAGAAACCCGCGAGATTATGTTTCGTTCGCCTTTTTCATTCACAAGTCGCAAGGATCATATTTTGAGCCCAACACATTCAAAGATTCAAAATAAAAAAAAAAAACGATGGCTCTCTTGTTTGGTTTCGGACTTTTTGAACATTAGGTACTTTCGAAAAGTTCGAATTCGGGCGTTGTGCGATGTTTCAAATTTTCATATTTGAGTGGAAAGCCGTTGTATTTGGATATTCGCCACAAAATGTTTCAATGTGAGTCCGAGGATCGGCTCTAAATTTTTCAAAATGTCAAATGTGCAAAAGAAGTCCCAATTATGACAATCTCCAAACGACTCCCAACCTTTCGGAATTGTTTTTGAAAAGGGGTTTAAACCCCAAAAAATAATTTTGCCTTACGCCTTTCACGGTCGTTTCTAATAAATATAGGTATTTCCGTTTCCCGGTACCTGAAAAATCCGTTCGAATAGATTTTTCCAAACTGGTAGGTAGGTCCCACCTACCAACGTTTTTAAGTACCTATAGGTACCCACAAAATTTCATGGGTTGGACCAAATTTCAACGACACGGCGCACCCTGCTGCAAGGTCCAAAGACACTCTCTTGAAGAGCCAAGAGGGCCCCCGGCTTTGAATTACAGATGACCCGCTAAGGTATGAAAAAATTCTAAAATGTTGGATAAAATTTTGTGCTGCAAATTGCTCTTGGTCCAAGCAGAAATGTGATGGGAATTGCTTGCCGAACTACAAGTTTTGGAAGACCTCATCGGTCCACAGTATGAGGCCTGATCTGCAGAGCCAGGAATCTTCCCACATGTGACGATAAACAAATAAATACGGATCAAGTTGGCTTTTCCGCATGTTGAGAACTTTGCGAACGATTTCCTTCGAAAGATCTGTTTTCACATCGAAAATCATTCTTCCCATTATTTTCGGTCAACTGCAGCTGTAAAAGGATAGCCTCCGTGTCAAAAATGTTGCTATAGGTATCAATACTCAACCACTCTTTGGCTTTCGAATAAGAAAAACTTGTTTCTCCCTGAAACCAGCTCTGCCAAAGACCTTTCGCAAATTTGACGCAACAGCCTAAGACGAAAAGAGCTTTCCTTCCTGTGTCAGATTGAGATATTGAACAGCGCTTCACTGTGTTCTTCGCCTTGACGGAACACCCTTGAAACATCAGTGACGCCTCAAACGGACCAACGCATGAAGCTCGCGCAAGTTTAGTGCGAAAACTTCTTTTTCAAGAAGCCCAGATTGTGGCTTGAAAGCAAAGGAAGAAAAATCACTGCTAAGCTGCCATCTTTTGAATGAAATGCAGCATACTGAGTGCACTGGTGGAACAAAGAGATGACGCTGGCGATGAGGAATGAGATTTGTCCTTGCAAGTTCCAGCGCGGACTTTGCTGGTGCCGCAGAAAGGACACTCTCTGATCTTGCATTCTGAAGTCAGGCATTCGCAAATGTCTCTCTATGATTCTGGGACCAACCGCAAGCTCCATAAAATGGTACCTACAAACAATTAAATACGTGGCAGTTTATCAGTAAATCTTAAAAATCACAAAACACCATATTATTATCTGCTCTTAATTCAGACCAGAAGGATGCTTTTCCCCAATTTGCGTAAATTGAAAACAAAGGAATGTTGAAATCTTTAAATGTTTCGAAGGAATGGCAAGCAATAAGCGAAGTGCGACAAACGGTGCCACCTGCCTGAATTGCAACGAAGCAGTTGCAATGTGATTGTGTTTCAAAAAGTGTTTCAAAAAGTGTTTCAAAAAATGTTTCAAAAAATGTTTCAAAAAGTGAATGTATAGCAAGGCTGAAAGACAAACACCAAAACCGGTGGTGTTCTGGATAAACCACGGTCCGCGAAACTGGGTCGCACTTCCAGAATACCACAGAAACCCGTCAGGTGTGGCAGTTGTTTATTGTCTGTAGCATCGAGTCTGAACAGATGTTTTTTCGGATGTACCAGTTTAGGTTCTTGTCACGTCTGATGCTCAGCATTAATGCCGTCACCTTCGCAGAAATCCAACACAGTCGATTGCAAGTCGCATGATTTTATCAGCATGAACAGAGAGTGTATCATTGAAAGATCGCCTGTTGGGTGGTTCTCGATGGAGGTGTTCAGAAAGCTTGCTTCATCAGGCTGAGCTTTTCTGGGAGCAGGCTGTTTGCATATTTTAATAGCTACTTCACGAACACTAAAATCAAACACTGTCGATAAATCACAAACAGGTGCACAGGGCATGTGTTGATCAAGTGTTGAAACAGGCATGTGTTGAAACAGGAACATATGTTGAAAAAGCCTGACGATTGGCAATCGAGGCTTGGTAATTCACACCAATGATGAGGCCCTGTGCTTCCGTGGCAGAAGGATGGCTTTTCTCACCACCGTTGAATGCATCCGAATAATTTGTTTTCGAATGGAAACCCTGAAGGTATTCGTAAAATAGTGGCTCATTATTTTAAAAAACCAAACCAGCTGTATACAAGTCGGTCCATAAGGTGACTTTCTGAACCACTACCAATATTCCTCTAACTTACTCTCCAGGAGATTTATGATGACTTCCGTAACCCCTTTTGAACAATTATTGGACGATTGTTTGAATGAAAATACGACAAACAGAAGATGTGAACATACCCATTGCCTTTGATGACTATCAAACGAACAAATTATATGTGAACATGCCAATTGCCTTAGAATGAAGTGCAAAATTTATCGTCTTTGCAACCACGGAACTGCTGCTGGGATTCCTGCGTCGCAGCAGGTGTGAATGTTTCGAGGTAGACAATTTGCATTGAAAACAATCTTTTGCACAAGAAAATTAATTTTTATCATTTTCGGCCACCTTGTCACAACTATCTTGGAATGTTTGCAGTGCTGTCGACGCAGCGCTGCGGATAGTATTTTTTATTGAATCTGTGCCTTGTATTGGATGCAAAAGTTTTTCCTTCCGAGTTATCGGAAATCAATAGGTATACCTATCACGCTGATTTTGCAAGGCAACTTCCCGATATCTGGTTGGTGGTGGAAAAATCGAAAAGCAACAGTCTAGGTTGAGAAGTCTGCAACTTCGTGGGAGGATAATGGCATAGGTTTTCAGCCTCTTGAACCTTTGCGATAGGATGGGTCTACATAGTTTTTGCTATTTTAGTTTTGCCTCCATAGCGTATTTTCCTTTCTTTTTGCTCCATGCAGGCATAGTTTTACTCTTCAAGCCCTGTCACCGGGATAAAAGTGCCTGTCCACGTCATCATCATCATCATCATCATCATTGCCATCCTGAGTTGACAGCCATGCGGCCGGTGACTCGGCAAAGAGGGCCATGTTGCCCTTGCATTTACACAAAACCCGGTAATCGTGTGACAAAACAGACCAATTTATTGGCTTCGCAACAAGGTCACATAACTCTACTTTTCATTACCTAATAGCTTTTAAACAGCACTACTGAGCTCAGCTCAAACGAACACACATTTTTTCAACCAACAGAGCACGATTGCTGCCCTTCGATAAGTTATCTAACAGCTACCTACTCCTATCAACAGGACTACTGATAAGTTCTCTTAACAGCTACCTACTCCTATAAATAGGACTAACTATTGTTTTTTTTTTTTTTTTTTTTAAGCATGCAATAACAAAACGAAACGTATCGAACTGAAAAAGTAAACAGTATTGTCCTGAAAAATGTTTAAAACGAAAGTCAACCTGGAAAGTGAGGGCAAAAATAGGCATTAATCTGAAAAATAACTTGATAATAAGCAATAATAAACTATTCTGGAAAACAAAAAGATAATGATTTCCGTTGCAATGTAACAAAATATTTTGCATGCAAGAACAACACAAAAAGAGAGAGATGTCAAATGAAAAGGAAGATCCTGAAGAAGATAAAATACAAAAACAAAACAAAAGTTAACCTGGAAATAGAAGGGAAAACATTAACCTGAAACAAAAGAAAAGAACCAAGTTGGCACGGGGCAAATACGAAAACGACAGAGCAAATTTTCCTGAAACAGAACCAAACAGAACTTGGAAAAGGAAAAATTGAAACTGGAAGAGTTATGGAAGATTTTAATGTCAAAAGTTCAAGACGAATTGAGGAAAGATTATATCAACAAGTTTGAGGCATAAGACGAAGGGAGAGGTCTGAAAAGAAGTATGTTAGCCATAGATGAGGGAAACGCTCAAATAAATATTCCGAAAGGCATATCATCTGAACAGGAGAATAAGTGCGTCCAATTAAATCAGGCCTTACCGGGAATTAGGAATATAGATCTTGGTTTCAAGAAACCAAGATCTATATTGCGCAGGTTCAATGTGTTCTAACGCATTGGCGACCTGTGGAGGCATGGCGTTCCATTCACGGATGCTCCTTGGGAGGATGGAGAAGTGACCGATGTCTTTACGGCAGCCTATTTGTCTTATCTTTAACTTGTGGTCATTACGGGAGGCAAAAGATGGAGTTTGAAGAAGGGCTTTCAAATCAGAGAGGTGTGGGCAGCCAAAATAGATCCGGGAAAGAAGGGCAAGCCTCGAGCACATCCGCCTGCTTGCAAGGGAGTGCCAGCCAAGTCCTCTAATCATTTCAGAAGGGCTATCAAGTTTTCCAAATCGGTTAGTAACGAATCGCGCTGCCTTCCGCTGAATCTTTTCAATTGCTTCAACTTCTTGTAGCTTGTATGGGTCCCAAACAGCTGATGAGAATTCAAGGAGCGGCCTGACGAGAGAAAAATAAGCAGCTGACTTTGTCGAAGGTGAGCTTTGCCTTAAAGCTTTACGGGTGAGGAACAGCATACGATGAGCTTTGTTAACAATGGAAGTCACGTGACTTTGCCAGGAGAGATTCTTGGAGATTGTCAGGCCGAGATACTTATACTCGTCGACTGACTTGAGGATCTGGGAACAAAGAGTGTACTGAGGTGGAGCCTGGGCTAGTTTCGAGGACACAGGAAGGAGGGCACATTTTTCAACATTCAGTTTCATCTGGTTTATCCACCGTCCACCGAGAGTCCCATTGTGAAAGTACGTATATGTGAAGTTAGGGCTTCGGTCGGAACAGTGGGATCAAGGCATTACTAAATATCCTTTTGTATTTCGGGGTGTTTGATTCGTGGTATTTACAAAGGGTACTTAGGGATCTTGAGCGATGCCTTGACTGGACAAACATATTGCATCCATGCAGGAGTACCTATTAGCAGCTTTTGTTGGTTCTGCCGCTTGACCTAACGTATGGTCCTCTTGTACTATTATATTCTAGTATTCTAGTATTCGTGAATTTTTGTATCCTTGAGATGGTCCCTTCCCAGACGGTATCGGTAATGAGTTGATATCCGGCGACCACATGGTATCAGCTTCCTGTTATCATGTTATCTGATTGCTGAATCCCCAAGTTGCCGCAGCCTCCTTCGGTAACACCGTGCCTACAGTCTTTCCCTTCTGAAACACCGGATATTCCCTGCCTCGAAATATCATTCCTTATACATATAATGCCTGGAATTCGAAATCGGTAACAGTCATTGCGTCAGACATCCGCGCTGACGACTTCCGATCAGCATTCAAAATTCGCAGCTTTGAGTTTGTGTGACCCCATCTGACCAGCGCGCGTTTTCAGGGTGCCAAATGTCAATAACATTGGGTAAGCTTTCAACAACTGCGGCTGATAATCTTTTATCTTCATCTTAATTTTGTTTCGGCTGTGAAAAACTGGCGCAATGAGGTTCGGGGAACTCGACAACAGACTGCGGTTCGAAAATCAAAGCATTGATTCGCGCAAAGAAAACAAAAAATAACATGATGGAACACAGTTCTCACATTGACGGTAAACTCCCATTTTGGAGCGTGTTTTTGGCGTGTTAAAGGACGCAGAATATCCCGGATGGCCGGAATTTTGTTCTTTCTCTATTCCAATTTACATTATATGAAATAGGTTGCCACCAGGTAGAAGGAGCAGAAAACGCGCCAATAAATGAAATGGGCAAAATGTTACACAGAGAGAGGTGCTACTTGCGAAGTAGTGAGGGTGGAGATATTGCAGGGGCAAAGAGTCGCATTGCGGATATATTTCGAAGGAAAAGAAGCCTCGGGATATACATGCAGCCGAATTCGTTGAAATGCCATGTTCAAGATACAGAGTCTTCTCGAAAAATTGTTCCATGGCAGATTAATTCAGGTTTTCGAAACACCAAAATCTCGAAAGCGAAGCGTACAAAACGCATTCATGTAATGCATTTTGTGGCGCAAGCGAAAATGGGAATTATCAATTATGCTGTATCGGAAACAATGGCCCGTGCTTTAAAATGCAGGAAAATCTTCCGTGGGCTCGATTTTGTAAAAGATTCTCCAAGCCTATAGGCAGCTTGGTATACCTTACCTCAGACTAAATTCAACCTTCCCCGAGGCGGAAGGTCTGTGGTCTGGAGAAATCCTGCTTCTTTCCTTCCGCGGGTTATATCTCTAGCCGGTATAAGATGAACTTTTTTCTCGATGTAACATCCCTGGAAAGAAAAAATTGGATCGGGAAAAAAACCCGATGAAACAAGCTTCTTTGTTCGGCACATATTTTTTTCATATCACTAACTTTGTTCCGAGAAAAATAATTGCTTATCAACATAGCTCGTTTCAAAAATAGCTACCTTCTGGCATGTTCAGAGGCGAAATTGGATTTTCATTTTGGAGGGGACGAATAATTGAAAAGGCATGGGCATGAGTTTTGAAATTTAGCCAGGTTCAGGCTTGTTGATACATGCCTTTTTTTCAAAACAGCAGAGAGAATGGACGGTGGACAACGACTTCGGGGGAAAGTTCGGTGCAAAAGCTCGATTTTCAAATTGGGTCGTATTGTATATGACGGGGCTGTCGATGAAAGTCAAGAAAACCTTGTCACATTCTGGCGAAATTAACACCGAAATAGTTTTCCACTGGTCCCATCTCTCCACTGACAGTTACGAGGGAACACGCATAAATGTTGTGTTCCAATTTTTCGGCGCGTTCAATTTCTGTAGAGAGTGATACGAAGATCCAAAAAGGCTGTCGTCTTCCCAAAAATTTCAATCGTCAACGCTGCATTCAGACGTGCCGCACCAGATGTTTCATTTATTTATTTATTTTATTTTATTTTATTTGCTATATTGAGGTGCAAATGTGTCAGAAATGATATTTACAGGTTATTTACATCAGACAAAGAATTAGACAACACGAACAATCATTGCAAAGGAAGAAGCGAACAAGTGAGAATGACGAAAAAGAAGTAGTGCGGATAACGTAACACTAAATAAAAATAGGGGTCAGTCGTCAAGGTGGCGAGAGGCGCCCCTATGCGATGTGATTGCTTGAAGGAAGTGGTGGTCTCTAGGTAGAGCATTCCAATCCTTCAGTGATCTTGGGAAAAATGAATTGAGAAAAATATTTGATTTGATTAGTGGTATGCGGAATTGGAAATCATGAGTGGCTCTTCTGTTCTGAAAGTTTTCAGCAAAAAGCGGTGGGATCTTAATCAAGGCTTTGCCTTTTAAGATTTTAATAAAGAATGCAAGCCTTTTCTCATTCCTGCGAATTCTGAGAGGATCAAGTTCAAGACAAGTCAACATTGACGTGACGCTGGCTGTGCGATCATAGTTGCCAGTAATAAATCTGGCTGCACTTCTTTGAACTTTTTCAACCGCATCAGCGTGGGATACGAGAAATGGATCCCAGACGACAGACGCGTATTCCAGGTGAGGTAGAACAGTAGTCTTGTACGCTAGAAGTTTCGATTTAGCATTTCCGTGAGAGAGATTCCTTCTCAGAAACCCCAGAGCAGATCTAGCTTTGTTAATAGACATGTTGACTTGTTCAGTCCAATCTGAATGCTCGTGAAGTTTGACACCAAGATACTTAAACACGGAAACTGACGGCACAGTTTCATCATTTATTTTAAATTCAAAAAATCGAGTCTGAGAGTAAGGGCTCGTGAGTTTTTTGGGATGGAAGAGCAGAAACGCGCATTTCTGGACATTAATTTCCATTCGTGAGTCTTTACACCATTGATGAAGAGCGTCCAAGTTGTTTTGTAAAGTGGAAGCGTCCCTGCCATCCTCGACAAATGTTTAGAGTACAATATCATCAGCATAGAGCCGTATGTTACAGGTAATTACATCAAAAATATAATTGACAAAAAGAATAAAGAGAAGGGGACCCAATGCACTCCCTTGAGGAACCCCTGAGGTGAGCTTGAGGAGAGAAGAGGAAGGCGTGCTATCGACAATGACATTGGCATGTCGTGATGTGAGGTAAGATTTAATAAGTTTCAACAATGTGACCGGGAATGACAGTCTTCTAAGCTTAACAATAAGGAGTTCGCGGTCAACACTGTCAAAAGCTTTTGCCAGGTCAATAAAGATTGCATGTGTTGGAGTTTTTGACTCAAATCTTGATGCGATATCAAAGACCAATTCAGTTAGCTGAGTTTCACAGGATTTTCCTTTCTGAAACCCATGTTGATTAGGGTGAATTATATTGTTTGACTCACAGAAATCTCGGATTAAGTTGTGCAACATTTTCTCAAATATTTTCGGCACAGCAGAAATTAGAGAAATTCGTCTAAAGTTGTTGACGTCATTGAGATTGCCCTTTTTGGGGACGGGGCAAATGTTGATTTGTTTCCAATGATCAGGAAATACTCCAGAATAATAAATTTCTTTGAACAAGATTTCCAAAAATTGCGACAGTGGAGCTTTAGGTTTTTTTATCAGGGGGATTGGAATTTTGTCAAATCCAGGACCTTTTTTGTTGCACATCAAAGAAACGACACTTGAAATTTCTGTACAGCTGAAGTGGAATAAAATATTTTCAGGGGAGAAACATGAAAGATCTGGTACAAGGACCGAACGAGCGATCGAAGGCGGTGTCGGCACTGGAAGTGAAATTTCAGAAAAGTTATTTTGAAACGAGGATACAAAAAGATCAGCTTTTTCAACATTATCAACAATTAGCGATCCATCCCTTTCTGCAAGAACCGGGATAATTGAGCAGCCCTTCCTCTTTTGTCTCATGTGGTTCCAAAATGAGTGTGCATAGGGAGTATTTATAGCATGCTCAATAAAATTTACAAACAAAGTATTGTTCAACCTCACTGCAGCCTCTCCGGCATTTGCGTAACTTTCCCAGTTCGCGGTGTGGGGTAACTGCATGCAGCTTTGAACCTGCGGCGTTTCAGCGCAAGACACTTTTTTAATTCCGGTTACCAAGGAAATCTCGCGTCTATTATTCTCTCACGTGCGGGTATGGTGTTTAGGAGTGAAGAAAGAATGTGATAAAGATATCCCCACAACTCATTGCAGCCAGCATTGTAAGAGATACCCAGAAATTGAGGAAGGGCACTATCTAAGGACGATTTGAGGAGATCCCAGTTTGCTAAATCGTACTGCCGTGATGTCTTAACACGTTTGAATTTTTCTGTGTTAATACAGGGGAGGGAGAATGATAGACATAAGAAGACAGCCATGTGATCTGCAATCCCTGCACTGCAAGAAAAATAGTGGCAACTGCTGTCACTTCACTAGTGGTAAATGCAATCTGTCTCTAAATAGTGGCGGATGAACCCAGTTTGCCTCTTACGCAGTGGCAATGACGCTCAGTTTTGCTTTGTACACTCTAATTCAAAATGTCTTAAAGTAAGTCACTTTTCTCCCATTTAAGAGGGGGGACACTTTTCAGATACCCCCCCATGACTTACTTTAAGATGTGACTTAATTTCAGACATTTGGAGGACATTTAAGATACCTCTCCATGACTTACTTTCAGACAGGACTGAATTTCAGACACATTTTAAGATTGAAAAGTATCTTATTGTCTGAAATTCAGAGAGGAATTCAGACAGCAAACTGCCTTTTATCTTAATTTAAGATTCAGTGCATCTTAAATTCTGGATTCAGATGCACTTTATGTCGGAAAGGTATATTCCGGAAATGACTCAGGTTTTTCAGACAAGAGTGAAAAAAGGTTCAGCCAACCATGAAGTAGACTGAATTCTTGCGCTCACTTCCAGATACAATAATTGACATCACAGTTACATGAACGGGAACAATATTGCACAGCTCTTATATTAAACATTCAAGAGTAACAATCATTACACATTAAGACTATAACACTAAATCTGAAATTAAAGATGGCCTATTTAACATCACAAATTATTTCAGAACAGAAAACGTTGGTGTTGGGGATTTTGGTGCTGGTCAAAGGCCAGGATGGAAATTCGGAGAAATTTGCTTTTAACAGTAAATTTTTAAATATGATTTTTCATTGAATACAACTGTTATGTTTCCTCATATCATTTCCAATTTTCTGTTTTCTTACATTTTCGCCCTCACTTCCCCAATTTAAGACGGCACGTCGCTGTCTTAATTTAAGATAGACAGCAGTTGCCTTAAATTAAGACAGCGCAAACTGTCTTAAATTCAGACGGTGCAAACAAGGCAAAAACTGTCTGAAAATCTTAAATTCGCATGAATTATCTTAATTTAAGATTCCAAATCCATATTAAGAGAAAATTTTGAGACAGGATTAAGCATTTTCACCTATCTTAAATATTTTCAGACGCTTTTCATCTTAATAATTCGTTCTTGTCTTAAACTAAGAGATTACAGCAGTGTTTCAGATACCTGCTGTCTTATTTTAAGATAATTTTTCAGTACGTGATCTAGAGTGTATGCCACTAAAATCGTGGTCATCTTGATTCCACTATCGAAAGCAGTGACAGTCATGTGCTTGCCACTAAACAAGTGGCTGAAACCATAGCAACGCGGTCCCGGTCTTACCCCAACATTTTCTGACAAAACACCGAACCACGGACACGAGATGGCAATCCGGTTGGATCTGGTTTTGATTTTCGTTGATGGAGGCCGATTTACTGAACGATTTCCTTCAGATTCTTTTGCGAATAGCGGTGTAATTTTGCGTATTTGTGGCACGATTTTCGTTAAACGTGATGCCCCAAGGAGCTGCTTGGTGTTTTTGTGCTGCTTAATGACTCAAATTCCGCTGAATTTTGAAAAGATTTCTCTTCACCGCAGGTTTCCATTTCTGCGTTTTTATCTAATTTTAACTATCAGGTGTACGTCTTCAAATTTCGAGGGGTGAGAGGTGGTTTTTCAGCATCAATGAAAGTCTGCTCTTCGGCAAAGTTTGCAATTCGGAAGAGTATCCATTTTTCCAAGTTTATGTTTGCGTTTCCAAGTTCTTCGGAGTTCGGCCCCTGGCTTCATTCGCTCAGTTGCACGTGTGCTCTTCGGAATATGGCTTTTGCTCGTGTTGCGGCATTGTCTGATAAGTGTTCAGTCGCTTACCAAAATACTCTTGAAAGTATTTTATTTTCATCCCGATCATGGGATTGTTTTCTTTTCGAGCTCAAAATTTTGAGGTGATTCCATGCTACTCGAATTCCCTTGAAAAGTTGTTCGCGTTCGAAACTTGAAAACAGTTTAGTGGAAGTCATCATCGGACTGATTTGATCGAAATACAGAACGCTTTTTTGCACCCATGCAGTTTGTGAACGAAACGATATCGGCTGGAATCGTTCAGCTGATCGTACAGCAGTCTTTGGCGTGTAAGATGCCAAACTTCTTTGCCAAGGATTGCTCTCTGCATCGCAGAGATTTGTCGCCTGTTAGATATGATGTTCACCAACATCACCATCACTCACCGAGTGACATCAAATCATGTCATCATCGAGAGACGGAGAATGGAGACGAAGAGATGACAACAGGAAGTGAGCTATTTAGTACTCTGTAAGGGCTTTGGCTTGCGCTGTTTTCATATTCACGCACCCCTGGCTTCCTTACAGAGTGTTGGTAGTCTCTCTTTGTCAACATTACTCCATTGATACGAGAATAGTCAAGGGCTCCACTTCAACTTCAACTGCAGTCCGGAGAACAGCCATTTCGTCCATTTTTCAGCATACTTTAACAAAACCAAAGTAGTGTGGGGTAACTTGACAAAAATAGTTTGTATAGATTGTTTAAATTTCGCATTTTCTGCGCAAAGCGTCCGAATTTACGAAGGTATTCGTTTACATGATGTGACAGGATTTTTAGTGTTTTTGGTTCTGTGTAACGCTACATCCACCCGCCTTTGCTTAATTGAGGCCTGCACTGCAGTGACGCAAGGTACTGTAGAGAGTCAGCAAAATGTACGGCACGTCAACCAATCAACCTCTGCTTCAAACCGTTCCATCGGTGAGTGCAGGCCGAATGGTGTGCTGCTTTTGAGTCAAAAAAGCCTTAAATTCTGCCAGAAATTCGTTTGGGCGACTGACTTTTTTGAAAAACATCCTTCAGACTCGAAAACGAAAGTCACCAAATCGTTCTTCAAGCCAAATGCAGAAACAACGCCGAACAGGCCGTGGAGCTCATGCCCAATCAGTCATTTCCAGAGTTTTGCTTTAACAGCATCATATAAATCCATCTAATCATGCCCATGGTTCTGATTTACAGCCAATGGAAAAGTGCCACCCAGTTTCATTTCGCAAGGCCTGTTTTTTTCGGCTGCCATTTGTCGGTCACCCGTCGTTGCAAATGCAATAGGGTGATGGCCTAGAAGGTGATGACTTCATCGAGCTCACAATACGTAGGTACGTATTTTAATAGCATCGTGGGTTATTGTTCATTTTGATACTTCCCTTGAATTGTTTGAAGTTATTTCACGACACCTATTCCTGCGGATCGAAAAAAAGTTGCTTGCAATGTAAATGCAGTTGAGTGCTTCCCGCCACCCGTTCAAACAAGAAACTGAGAAAGGAGATTTTCCTGCCCAATGGTATCTGTTATTCCCACGTCTTGAGGTGACTGTTGATGACTCTTTAATCTCTTCATGTCAAACTGTTACGCACTTACGTGTAGATACGCTTCGTATTTGTGCAATATGCTGGCGTCTTTTTACTGTTATGACGTGCTATGATTGTCCTCTGTAAGAGCTGATTTGAAGAAGGATCAAACTGCATTTTTCTTTTCACAATGGTGCGTGGTTTTTTGCATGTTTCCATTTTTGTCACATGAGTTGTGGCTCAAAAAACTTGCACTTTCAACAGGCCTGCACAAGAGTTGCGATCCGGTTGAAATCAAACCGAAATGCTGCAAAATTGAGTGAAAACCATTTGGATCTTCGCCGCTGTTTTCGAGACGTCGATTTGCCTTTTCGCTGGCTATGTCTTGTTTCAGTGTTTTTGACAAAAGATCAATTGTGACAACTCCACAAATGTTGCCTTTCCAGTGTTTGTGAAAGTTGTCAACTTGAGAGCAGTGGCGTAACAAGGTGTTCTGGGGCCCCGGGCAAAAAGTTTTGCCTGGGCCCCCTGCAACACACCTTGCCCCTTGCATGCGGCTGAGCGGCTCCCACGCCACGACCACCAGACCAGTGGGGTGGAAGGCGACTGAAGGAGTCCCCTATCTTATCCTCGGACTGGATCCCCGATCCCCTCATCTCCAGCAGGCAGAGCATGGCTCCCATCGTGATGACGAACTGACGAGTTCCAGTCTCGTTCACACCCTCCCTCTGATGCCCTGATATAAAAAAGGTCCCCTCTCACACCGTGATAAAAAAAAGGTCCCCTCTCACACCCCGATAAAAAAAGGTCCCCTCTCATCTCACACCCCGAAAAAAAAGGCTCGTCGTCGGGCCCCCCGGACCCTTTGGGCCCCGGGTCAGTGCCCTGCCTGCCCATGCGGTAGTTACGCCCCTGCTTGAGAGGACTCTAACTTCAGTAGAGAAGGAACTTGAGAGAAGTCTCGGCTTATAACAGAAAGTCTCCGAACTTGAGAGACTTCTCAACAATTTTTCTCAACTAAAATAGTCGAGAACTCGCCGCAGAACGGAGCTCGGAATGGTCTCAAAATACGTCAAAAATTCCGGAGATACGATCCTTTTAGAGGGGTCAATTCCGAAAGGAGGACTCCTTTACTCTTAAAAAGAGCGATGTTAGACGCATAATTTTTTTTTCCAATCCACTTCCGCGGACAGCAGCATCGCAACAGCCAATCACGTCGTCTCAATTTGTGACGTCATCAATTTTCGCATTTTTGCCTTGCCACCGCTTTTTGCCATTTGGCGTGTTTGCCACCGCTTCGCAACTCTTTCTGGGGTCGCAATAGGGTTAGGTTAGGTCAGGTTATGTTAGGTTAGGTCAGGTTAGGTTTGGTTAAGTTAGGTTCTGAAAATTGGATGTTGAAATTGGCTGGAATTCCCAACAGTCAATCAGAGACGCGCATGCGGAAGTGGATTGGGGAAAAAATGTGCATGTTGGACCGCAGCAAAGGATTCAACATTGAGCACCTAAACACAGGGTGTCCGAAAAATTTCGCCAAAATTCGTGGAGATGTTCCTGATGGTAAGACAAATCGAAGTTAACCAGTAAAAAGTTTTCCTCCGGGCCCCCATTTCCATGTAATAAACCCCCAAAGTCGACCCTTTTGGGGTATTCATGGGTGAGGTAACATTTCATTGTAGAGCTGTCAAATTTTCAGCACAGGTTCTACGTATCGAGTAAAACATAAAATATTCAGTGACAAAATAACCTACGAGCCCCGATTTTCGCGCAGTTCTCCCCCAAAAATCCAAAAAAGCCCAATTTGTGGTGGTCTTGTTTTAACTAAGATATTAAAAGAGTGGGTCACTGCACAAAACCCATTTTCCAGGAGAGATACATAAAAGTACGCTGAACAAAAAATGTTCAGTGAGAAAATTAGCTCAGACTCCCCATTTCCACGCAATAGCCACCCAAAAACCGGTGAAAAGAGTATCTTTTTCATGGTAACCATGGCAACCCCGACGGTAACCATGGTTACCATGAAAAAGATACTCTTTTCACCGGTTTTGGGGTGGCTAATGCGTGGAAATGGGGAGTCTGAGCAAATTTTCTCACTGAACAGTTTTTGTTCAGAGTACGTTTATGTATCTCTCCCGGAAAAATGGGTTTTGTGTAGCGACTCACTCTTTTAATATCTTAGTTAAAACAAGACCACCACAAATTGGGCTTTTTTGGATTTTTGGGGGAGCACTGCGTGAAAATGGGGGCTCGTAGGTTATTTTGTCACTGAATATTTTATATTTTACTCGATACGTAGAACCTGTGCTGAAAATTTGACAGCTCTACAATGAAATCTTACATCCCCCATGATTACCCCAAAAGGGTCCATTTTGGGGGACTTTGGGGGATTATTACATGGAAATAGGGGGCCGGAGGAAAATTGTTTACAGATTAATTTCGATTTGTTTTGCCATCAGGAACATCTCCACGAATTTTGGCCAAATGATTACGGGACACCCTGTATATACCTTTGAAATCAAAGCTTCATAAATTTCATTTTCCTCAAACGAGCAGCGCACATTCGATTCGCGCAGTTGTCACCATCGGAAAGAAAATTAAATCACTGGGAAGATGGTGGATTGTCAATTACCATGGAAACGAAATTGCGTGCACTGGGAACGCAAAAGTCCATTCCGTTGCAGTAAAGGATGAAATCATGGTGCTAACAATGCAACAAATGATTTGAGTGAAGTCTTGAGAGTGGCTTTTGATTCTCGTAAATATGGCACTCAATTAGACGATTTAAGAATATTCTCAAATATTTTAAAGCCTTCTCAACTTTGAGAGAGTTTCAGAAACAAAGAATTTGAGAGAATTCTGACTTAAGAACCTTATTCTTAGCGCCAAGAAACTTTCCATTATAAGGCCCCTGGAACAAGGTATTTTCAGAGCCGAAATTCAGAACAATGCAAAAAAGAATGTTAATGCGGGTTTCAGAGCCAACCAGGCTAAAGTCCGGTGCCAAATCGGGCAATCGCGTAGGTGAGGGTAGGTCAGGTTAGGTCAGGTTAAGTTGTCTTAACATTGTCCAAACCATATCGGATCATGTGATGGATCACCAACGACCAGAAAAAACAACTGCATCAGCATATCAAAAGAATACCGTTTTTTCTGATGCCGGAAAATAGTGTATGGGCTTAACCGGCCTTAAGATTTTTGAGTTTTTATCAGCTGTGATCGGCTCAATGTTACAGGTGTTCAAAACTCTCTCATCGCGGTGGTGAGATCAAGGTGAGGATTATCAATTCAGCTATGCAGCTTATTTTTTCCGACCTCACATTTTTTTCAAAGCAGCAGGAAGGAGTAAACATTAAGCAGCAGCGTAATTTTTTTTAAGAAAAATCCTGTTAAGGTAGGCATATATAAAGACTCAACTTTAAAAAATTAAAAAATTTCAACTGTTAATCTTGACTTGGAGCGATTCGTTTATCGCTGCTGCGTCTCTTTTTCGAAAAATTTCATTTTTGTCACTGACCTCTTGTCTTGATACAATGACCTTCTGTTGTGATTATCTTCAATTTTTGGATTTATTTTAGTTTTCCGAGCACTTAAATTCGAATTTTGATTGAAAAAACGTTCTCAAAAGAGCGATGCTTTCCCGCACTAAAATGTCGGTTGGATCTTGGTTTATTTGTGATTATTCATAGGCCATGTCCCTGATCCTGGCATTCATGATTCGCATTTCAGCGATTACACCTTTAAATCACGAGCACCTTTCGTGCCTTGCTGCACTGTGACCTTTCAAAAAGGAAAGCACCTGAAGTTTCTCCTAAATTCGCTGGAAATATTTTTGTTGTTTGGCCGCCTGATGATGCTGATTTTGCTGACATCGATACAGAGTGAAAGAGCAAACCTGAACATGCCGGCCACGGGCCACACAAACTTATTAAGACATTTCAACAGAAGCTAAAAACCATTCCATCCCGCTCGGAAATTGTTAAATCTTTGGATGCTTTGACTTTACCTGGAATTTGCTGCTTTCGAGTCCTGTGTTAGTCACGGCAATAGCATTTTGCGTGATGTTTGAATTCCTTTTTGCTTTTAACATTTGTAAATTATTGTAAAAACAGGAATGTCTTGCCTGTGTTGTGCTTTTCACTGACCACCAGTATGATAGTTTTTACTGGTTGGCTCCCATCATATTCATGCACATCGGCTTTTCCGGCAAACTTGCCAGATCAAGGTTACCGGAAAATGACTGCGGTTTTTTTGGAGGGTTTGGGGGACTAGAATAGAACAGACTGAGGCGGAATAGGACTGAGGAGGAATTTTTCTCCGCCTCTGTCCACGTCTGCCCCAATTTACGTCTGCCTCAGTCCACTTCTGCCTCGGTCAACTTCTGCTCCATCCACTTCTGCCCCAGTCCACTTCTATTTATTTTTTTTTATTTATTGTTCAAAATATCAACAATGAAGTTGAACGTCAAAAGGTAAAAAGACAAAACAAAGAAAGCAGGAAACACAAAAATGGATGAGGTCTGGGATGCAAACCATTTAATAGAGAGATGGACCAAATTCACCTTCAACCAATCTAGGATAAATGTGCAAAATAGGGGGAAGATGGAGGAAGGGCGTTCCACTCACGAATCGTACGGGGGAAAAAACTGTTAAAGTGTTTGTTGAATTTCAAAATGGGGTACTCAATGAAGTGACCATTATCGGTGCGTCGAGGAATGTTCCTAATGCAAAAATTTGGTGGCAGTGAGGTACAAATTGTCCCCTTCAATATTGATTGCAGAAACTTGAGTCGTCTGTTGGATCTGCGTTCAGAAAGAGTGTTAAGTCCAAAACGAAGGAGCATTTCTGAGACTGACGAAGTCCGCCGGTAATCGGCACAAATAAATCTAACAGCACTGCGCTGTAGCCTCTCAAGCATGGAAATATGAGAAGAAAGATATGGGTCCCAGACCTCGCATGCGTATTCTAAGATCGGCAAAACAAGGCTGGTATACGCTTTAAGCTTGGCAGATGGCTGTGCGGGCTTTATATTCCTCATCAACATACCCAGGACTTTCTTTCCCTTTGACAGAATGTAATTAATGTGAGCGTTCCATGAAAGATCATCGGCAAGGTAAACCCCTAAGTATTTGAATTCGGAGACTTTAGTTATATTCTGACCGCCAATGGAGTAGGCACCCGAAGGGGCTGTGCTGTTACCCCTTTGGAACAACATCCAATTGCATTTATCGGTATTAATAACCAACCCCCAGGTGCTTGCCCACTTATGAAGGATATCAAGATTGGACTGCAAAAACGGAACCTGCGGAGGGCCGTAAATAACGAGATCATCAGCAAAAAGTCTGGATTTGCAAGGTAGCATCATGGGAAGATCATTTATGTATATGATGAACAAAAGCGGTCCCAAAACACTTCCTTGTGGAACACCACTGGTAACAGGGCGACTGGCTGAAAGCTCCCCCCCAACAGAAACACGAAAGTGACGTCCAGACAAAAAGTTCTGAACCAAGGCAATCAAGGGTGCGGGAAACTTGAGTAGAGAAAGCTTATGTAGCAGCAAGTTATGTGGAATCAAATCAAACGCTTTTTTAAAATCTATGAATATTGCATGCAGACTGCCTTTTGATTCAAGGGTGCTACCAATTTCGAACGTGAATTCAATTAACTGAGTGACACATGAAAACCCTTTTCTAAACCCATGTTGACTCGGGTGAAGCATGCCGTTAGACATCAGATGGGAATTGAGGTGGGAATAAAGGATCTTCTCGAAAATTTTACTGCTGGTGGATAGAAGTGAAATCGGTCGATAAAGTTCTGGATTTTCCGATGGCCCCTTTTTCGGTATTGGAATTATATTAGAAACCTTCCATTCGTCAGGTAGTGCAAGATCAAGATAGATCTTTTTAATAATTATTTCAAAAAAGAATGAAAGTTCGAAAGAAAGAGTTTTAAGAAATCTTGACGGTATAAGATCACTTCCTGCAGCTTTCCTGACAGACAGTTTGGAGAGAAGATTTTGGATGCCTAGTCGGGAAATTGAAAAAAAGGGCGAATCAACCTCTGGAAATTCAGAAATAATGATTGGGCTGGGAGATAAGCGGTGTAAATCACAATTGATAGCAACAGCGGATGCAGAGTTCTGAAACGTTGCTGCGAGTACCTCTGCTTTTTCATGAGGTGAATGTGCGATAACCCCATCAGGAGAACGAAGAGACGGAAGCCCTCGCTTTGAGCGCAGATTTTTAATGAAGCGCCAAAAGGGACGAGAATAAGTAGCTGAAATAGCCTTGTCAATGTAAGCACTGAAATCATGGGAAGCGCACTCACGAAGCTCAAACCGTACGGACGCAAGCCTGTTAGCACTGCGGGGATTGTTATTTGCAATTAGACTTTTAGTCAGTCGCCGTTTTTTCCTGGCTAGAGTACGGAACCGTGCAGAAATCCAAGGGCTACCAGGTTTTGTTTTTATTGTCTTAACGGGGATCATCGACAAGCATTGAAGCAGGATAAGTTTGAATGCAGCCCAGACCTCATTGACATTCATAAATGGGTTAAATTCGAGTTCGTTGCAAAAGGTTCCAAGAAAGGTAAGGAGTCTGCTCCTAATGCCGGCCCAGTTGGCACGATCATAGCATTTGATTGAAATGGAGGATTTCAACAACTGAACTGGAAGGGGGATAAGAAAGGTGACAAAGTCGTGATCGGAAATACCAGATGAAACTGAAATTCCCAGCTGAGTCGAGTCGAAATTTGTAAAAACAAGGTCAAGTATATTGCCATTACCACCAGGGGTAACACGTGTGGGAATTAGAACGTGCTGAATAAGACCAAATAATTGTTGAATGTGTAGCAAGGCATCACCTTTCTGGGAACCTCCAGTAGACATGGACCAATCCACGGTAGGGCAATTAAAGTCACCAGTAATGATTAAACGCACATCTGGGTTAGCCGTTAGAATATGAGCAATTTGGTCGGAGACGAGATCGAAAACAAGTGGGCCGGCATTAGGAGGTACATAAAAAACGCCAACAACATAAGAAGGATGGCCAATTGAGGAAATGACACACCAGGTGGATTCGAACGAGTCGTGCTTAGGGAGATCAATTGTTAGAGCTGTTGACCTGACACAATCATTGTCAACTGCGATCAACGTCCCTCCGCCACGGCGGTCAAATCTGTCGTGACGATATACAGAAAAGTTGGCAGGAAATAGCTCAATACCTTCAACATCAGAATGCAGCCAAGTTTCTGTCAAAAAAACAACATGGACGGAAGAAGAGTTGATAAATTCCAAAAGCTCAGCTCTTTTATGGGTTGGCAGGATGGACCTAACGTTTGAAAGTAAAAACTTGGTTGGCAACACAGTAGATGTTGGCTTGGACACATTTTCCGACGGAGCACCAAGGGAGACAAGGGACTCGCTTTTTGGCAAGACTGGACCAGTTTCCAAGGATTGAACCGAAACGGGGCCAATAAAGGTGTCAACTGTCTGAGCGAGCGGTAATTCAATATTTTCAGATTTAGTTATTTGCACAGGGCGACTGTTGGCCTGCCCGTCAACATCGTCGGCAAAAACAGTAAAAAAATCGCAAACCCGAACAAGTGGACGGATGGGAAAAGCATTCCAGCGAGTCGGAAAATAAAGTGAGGAAGAGCTCCACGATCGGCGCAAATTGTAAAATGCAGGCAAATGCGAAATGCGAAAAAATTGATAAGAAATGAGATAGCCAAATGCAAACTCGAATTTTGACAAATTTTCTTTCCACGAAAATATGTTACAGGGTGGACAAAAAGATGCGAGTGATCGAAAAATTATGTTATGACTTCTGACGCAGTCCACTTCTTCCTCAGTCCACTTCGGCCCCAGTCCACTTCTGCCTCAGTCCACTTCTGCCTCAGTCCACTTTTGCGTCCGTTCGCTTCTGCCTCAGTCCACTTCTGCCTCAGTCCACTTCTGCCTCAGTCCACTTCTTCCCCAGTCCACTTCTGCCCCAGACCACGTCTGTCTCCGTTCACTTCTGTCCCAGTCCACTTATGTCCCAGTCCACTTCTGCCTCCGTTAACTTCTGCCCCAGTCCACTTCGGTCCCAGTCCATAACTGCTTCAGTCCACTTCTGCCTCAGTCCACTTCTGCCTCAGTCCACTTCTACCTCAGTCCAATTCTGCCTCAGTCCACTTCTTCCGCCGACAAATTCTGCCCCAGTCCACAACTGCCCCAGTCCATTTCTGCCTCTGTTCACTTCAGCCTCAGTCCACTTCTGCCCCAGTCCACTTCTACCTCCGTCAACTTCTGTCCCAGTCCACTTCTGCATCAGTCCACCTTGCGTCAGTCCATTTCTGCCTCAGTTCACTTCTTCCCCAGTCCACTTCTGCCCCAGACCACGTCTGTCTCCGTTCACTTCTGTCCCAGTCCACTTATGTCCCAGTCCACTTCTGCCTCCGTTAACTTCTGCTCCAGTCCACTTCGGTCCCAGTCCATAACTGCTTCAGTCCACTTCTGCCTCAGTCCACTTCTGCCTCAGTCCACTTCTACCTCAGTCCAATTCTGCCTCAGTCCACTTCTTCCGCCGACAAATTCTGCCCCAGTCCACAACTGCCCCAGTCCATTTCTGCCTCTGTTCACTTCAGCCTCAGTCCACTTCTGCCCCAGTCCACTTCTACCTCCGTCAACTTCTGTCCCAGTCCACTTCTGCATCAGTCCACCTTGCGTCAGTCCATTTCTGCCTCAGTTCACTTCTGCCTCAGTCCACTTCTGTCTCAGTCCAATTCTGTCTCCGTTAACTTCTGCCCAAGTCGACTTCTGCACAAGTCCACTTATGATTTGACCATCAAAACCGACAAGATGTGAATGGGTCCATGCCAAAAGGTAACGGACATTTTTTAATGCTCAGTTGCCTGAACGACTGTATTTTGCTGCATTTATTGTTTGAGTTTTATTGGTATTTGTTCCTTAAATGTTATGATTTGTATGGTCTTGTTTGCTTTTCTTTTGTGGGACCGCCTTCTTCGAGGTTTTTTTGGGTCCATCCTTTAGTGTAACCGAATTGAATGTTATTCAGGATTGTGAGTTTATCTTTTGTGCGATTCTTGTTTCCTTGTTTTGCATTGAAGTCATGAAGTTGGTTTCCTTGGCGCTTGAGTACCAATATGCCACCTGAATTGTTTGCTTTTGTGCTGTTTTTCTTTTGCCATCGTTCTTTGCTTTTAAGTTTTGCTTCTGGGATGAATGTGGAATAATTGAATTGCATTTTCCTCATTATTGTTGTATTTGCTTAATTTTTACTTTTTGGCCAAGCTTTGGTTGAGATGTGAGTGTGGCAGGTGGTGTGAAAACGTAGAATCTATTTTTTGAGTTCTGCTTCCACATATTCAAAAGTGGTCAACACTTTATTTTTTCGGGGGTGGCATGAAGCGATATGCTCTCACTTTGCTGCAGAACTTTGCAGGCAATCGCAAATCGCGATTGCAAAATATCAGGACACGTTTTCAGTTGTGCAAATAAGGCCTAGGTAATTCCAATCCGAATGGAACTTGATTCATGCATCCAATTTGTTTAGGTTTTTCAGTTTCACAGTGATTTATCTGACTCTGAATTCTATTCATTTTATGTGGGCGGAACAAATTGTTTCCTTGAGGTGGGTAGAGCATTGCTTCTCTAAGATGAAACATTGATTATCCGAGTTCAACAAAAACAATTTCTCTGAGAGATCGAGCCTTGTGGGCATCAGAGTAGAATGGCCAATCATTTGTTATCCGTGTGAAACTGGATGGAACCTTGGGAGAAATCCTGATAGCGCCCGAACCTTGGCCTATGAATCTAATTGTTATCATTGTGTTCAAAACGTGAAATGCTCTGGATCTCTTTAATCAAAAGATGTTATTTAATCGTTGTGAATACTCGTATTCCTTGTCGTGTTCCTGTGATATTTCCTCATGAAGTTTTGATGCAATTTTTGATTGACATATGTTCGTGGCGATGTGCCTTCGAAAAATAAATGAATTTCTGTGACCACAGTCAAATCGTTGCAGTGACAGGCCTTCATTCTGCCACTGGAAGTGGAGAGATTCGGGTGACAGTTTCGCCACTTTTTTTAGTGTCGCATTTGTCACTGCATACAATGCCACTAAATCCGCCACTTCTCACTCTTATAAGTGGCAAACACATTAGTGGCAATGTTGCCACCGAACGCCCAACCACGAAGAAGTGGCTGTCTGCCACTAATTAGTGTGGTCTCAATCCACCAACAAATTCGTGGCAATTTGCCACTATTTTATTTGCAGTGTGGAATAATCCTTACAATGCTTTCTTCCGGTTCAAAACTTGTGAAGAACAAGTCAAGCGTATTAGAACTACCATTTCTGGAAAAGCGAGTAGGTTCATTTACCAGCTGCAGCAACCCAGATTCTTCAGTTAAGTTTAAGAATTCAGACTCAAATGCAGGTAGCCCAAGATTGGCTATGTTACTCCAATCAATGCCAGGGAGATTGTAATCACCTGCAAGAATGACTTTGTTACGTGAAGATTTCCCATCCTTTTTGCCATTCCTTTTTGTTTTCTCGCCACTTTTTCACGAAAGACACTTCACAGCTTCAATTCAAAAACCCCCTGATCAATACAAAATCATATATTTTCTCTTTCTTTTATTACCGGCCCCGGGCCCCCGTCGTCGAATTCCCACTCTTCCAATGATTTTTGATTTTTGTTTTAATTCATGAAACTCTGTCCGCAAATTTGGATGTTGAGTTGAGGCTGCTGAGTGGTATTTTCAAGTCTAGAAAAACAAAACTCGCATTTTCATAGTTAAATTTGGACACACTAAATGTTGTTTTGCACACATCTTGCCGTGTCTACATGATTTGCAATAAAAGCGTTGAAAACAATAGGTATCTATATCTAACATTGAGATTATCATAAAATATTTGAAACTTTGGCTTTCGGGGAGCGCCTGTCCCCCAAGAGTGCCTCACTTTATTCTCCAATGCTTTCTCTAGACATTTCCGGCATCTTGAACTGCATCCTCGCTGCTGTGACATTGCAATATCCGCAATCTTTTGTTATACTCGTAAGTTTTATATTGCGTTTGTACCAGCTACCCTATCAAAATCGCTTTCGGTTCCGTTTGATATCTCCGAAATTGGAAATACAATATATTGCGGCCGACCTTCCGAATTGTAAAAGGGACTGATTGGATTTGAAGGAAAAGTTTGGCCATAACTTTTTACTTCCATAGGACAAAATTGCAAGTTTTTTTCCAGCAGTCACCTACAAACGAAATCAAATACCTGGACAGCTCTATCCATGTTATTTTAGAGGTGTATTATACAAACAACCGATTATACACAGTCAACCAATGTCCCAGTACATACCGCGTCCGGCACCGAAGTCTGGACATGCAGCTGTGTTTTCAGCTCGTAATTGAGCTTATCACAAATAGTTGTTTATTCAATAGGCATGACAATTTTTTAATGATTGCATCGGCCAAGCAAAGGCTGCTGCACACGCGGGTCAGCGCTGACATTCGTCGCAATGTTGTGTTCAATTGGTGGCTCGCTGATTTGGTTGGTCATGCTTCTTGTTTATTTCTTTGAACTCAATTAAACAGGTTGTGATGAGACGGAAATCTAAGGGTGGCACCCGACTGCATGATTCCAATTCCGCATACGGAGTTGGGAACTCGAATATCCTGTTTTTCCGCGTGGT
Source organism: Sinentomon sp. SZTP_YWyxl (assembly GCA_030068105.1). Taxonomy (NCBI): domain Eukaryota; kingdom Metazoa; phylum Arthropoda; class Protura; order Sinentomata; family Sinentomidae; genus Sinentomon; species Sinentomon sp. SZTP_YWyxl. The sequence goes on from JASGXE010007271.1 coordinate 46,460, forward strand.
CAAAATGTGAAAGAGAAGGCTCACGCAACGCTACCTAATCTGATAACCCCTAAGATTTCCTATTTTTGTCCCAAACTTTTTCGATAGGGTGGGGCGGGGGACTGGGATAGAACGGACTGAGGCAGAATTTTTTGTCGGCCCCTGTACACTTCTGCCCCAGTCCCATTCTGCCTCAGTCCCATTCTGCCTCAGTCCCATTCTGCCTCAGTCCCATTCTACCCCAGATCCATTCTGCCTCAGTCCCATTCTACCCCAGTCCCATTCTGATTCAGTCCCATTCTGTCTCGGTCCCATTCTGCCTCAGTCCCATACTGCCTCGGTCCCATTCTTCCTCAGTCCCATTCTGCCTCAGTCCATTCTATCCCTGTCACCGGTCCCGATGGGGTATAAGGACTTTTGCACGGACAAAAGTGCCAAAAACGGTTGTTCCATAATTTCTTAAATCGGCCAACTTCGCGTACGGACAGCTTTCCCGCGATTTTTTGGATCAGTTTGGATTTTCGGTTTATTCGAACGACAGCAGGCTGAGTTCAGTCGGGATATCTTGCATGGAGTTAGGCAGCGGCTTCACGGGCGTTGTTTATCCTGGCATAAATCAAGACCATATCCACCCGTTCTGTAGTGGTGTAATTCGCCACTTTCTGCTGGAATATAGGTACCGAGACAACGAATGAATAAAATCAAAGGTGGAACAACTGATCCTGAGCAACTGACCAAAGAGCAACTGCGATATAAATTGCATCAGCAGTCAGCAGATCCTGCATGTCCAATTTGACACGTACAAAGTTCCCTCTCTCCCCCGCAACAGGTAGAGACAAGACAAGCTGGACGTTGAGCTATAAGTTCCCGCCACTGGTGAGCTTGCGCTATCAGAATCTTATTCGTAACGTCAACCCATTCGACATCATTTTTATTGACACGAAAGTGGGCAAGTGTTTCTTCACGGGGCGAAAAAAGTAAGGCAACCAGAAGAGGCGGCCTTAATAATACTTGAGGATAAAGTAAGACCACTGTCTGGCCCGAGAGCTGTCCTCCAAACAGTGCTTTACAGACGTCACCTTCGGACATTCGAACCAGACCGGCCACTCCCAAGAAATCCTGAATGCCAATTTTAATGTAATTGGTGCAATGTTCTCATACGCCGACAAGTGGAGCATACATGAAAGGTCATGTAAGGAATTTCAAGGCAATAAAAGGAATCCAGAATAGCCGCCATTTTGCTATTGCGGAGAATGCGACGTGAGCCAAAGTTAAACCGCAAGCCCGACTGGTACAATGCGCAGAAATGAAACGAGTGTACAGCAGGCTTTGCTGATCCGGTTGGCAGCCCGCTGCATTTCGTTATCAGCAGCATGTGGAATAGCATGCAAAAATGACGAAAAAATTAACACATTTAGTGTTATCGAGTGTAGGCTATGTCCAGACTTAGGTGCCGGACGCTGTATAGATAGGTGAACTTTTTATGGTCCATAGAGAGGACGGGGGCCATCTGATTTCGACAGGGCTTGATGGATCTTCACGCCATACACGAATACGTTATGATATTTTACGGCGCATATTGCAATGGATTCTAAAAATGGAGTGTGAAGCAATGAACTCCCATGACTTTCGGGCGAATATGGTAGTAAATCGCTTATTGCTCTTTGATCACTTCCGGCTTATTGAATTGATCATTCTGAGTCATTTCAGTGGTCCGAAAAAGAAGGGGTATGATCAAGGGCGCAAAAGCCGGGGGGGACAGAGGGACACGTCCACCCCCCAATATTCTTCCGAGGGAATTCGTCCCTCCCAATAATTTTGTCGAATTTCACATTTTTTTTCGTGAGCGCCTGAAAAATTGCTCTTTTTTAAAAAATTTAGCATTCTGGGCACCATTTGAGGTTCCATTTTTTCAAAATTTCTTCCTCTTCTGGGAGGGGGACACCTCCTCCGCGAACCCCTCCCCCGGTGTTGCGCTGCGCGCAACGCATCGTCGGGCGCTAACAAGTCACCCTTGCTATTCGATGGTCCCTCATCCCCCCAAAGTCCATGTGGCTTTTGCGCGCTTGGGTATGATGCGGTCCTATGGGGTTTTCCCCCTTTTCTATACGTACTTCCAGCTGGCGCCCCGACGTCTGATGCAAGCAGGTTCACAAGAAAGAATTTGGCACACGAGATCAGATGGAAGTGTTCTTTTCGGAACACGTAATGTGTTTTCGGATCATTTTTATTTTTATACAATATCTCATATCCCCTGGTTGCAGCTGTCCATACATTGGGTTAAAACAAAACAATGAATACCCACCATAACATTTCCAGATGTGTGTCGTAGGGCGCAACCAACTTTTTCCTGTTTAGTATTTGGAACACTGACGCGATTGGAGCACATTGAGCATTCCGCAGAGCTTTCATGAGTCCAAATCTGCAACGGGAATAGGGTGTTCTGTAACACACAATTCGTGATCCAAAACGTTTCCGCAAAGTACATTTCCGCCAAAAGATTGAAACTGCATAAGGCATCCTAAAAAGTTGGGATTCAATCAATCAATCAATAAATCTAAATTAGCTCCACAAATACAATGTTTGGTGGAGAGAAAAAAAGAAAAAAAAGAGAAAAATGAACATCACCGAATTCTTAGAATAAAAGGATACAACAAAGGAATCAATGAATCAAATTATCAATCGTCAAGCATTTAACATTATTGACATAGGTGTTATGGGAGAGCGACTGGACCACGTTCTCTGGAAGTGAGTTCCAATCCGCAATAGTTTTATGGAAGAATGAACTGAAGTAAGGGTTGGAGCGGCAGAAGGGTCTGGCAATAGTCTTGCTGTTGCTATTGTAAAATCTGGGTGGGGGATTGCGATAACATTCAGGCATTAATAAGCCGGAATGACCGTTGATGATGTGATGATGAGGTGAAATAGGGAGAGGCGGTGAACATGTCTACGATCACGCAGGTTTGCGGCAAGCCGAAGGTTTCCTTATTGGACTTGTAAAGTATAGAGTCGCAACGCCTCCTCGTTGCCATGTCAACAGCTCGAGATGACCCAAGAATCATGTCTGCGGGTTTTCATTGTTGCTAGATTTTTGGTTTTTCTCTAAGCATACTCGCGTAAAGTGTTCTCAGTTTGTGCATCATCTTCGAGTAGAAAGGCTTTTGTGTGCGGGCTTTTAATGTTGTGAGAATTATGCGGTCTCCCTAAGAGTGTTCTCATTCTGCGTATCTTCGAGTAGAATGAGCTTTTGTCTGTGGGATTTCATTATTGCGAGAATTATGGTTTCTCTCCAAGCACACTTGAATATGGTCTGTTCTCAGTTTGCGGATATCTTCGTGTAGAATAAGATTTTGTCCTCGGGATTTCATTGTTCCGAGAATTATGGTTTCTCTCTAAGCACACTTGAAAGGGTTCTCACTTCCCGTTTCTTCGAGTAAAATTGCTCATTCGCGTCTCAACCCACAGCTGATTATGATAACCGTGTTCGTGAAAAACTCAAGGTATGGACATACTCTTTTTCCGTGACCAGTGATACCAATGATACCATATGAAATGTCGCCACAGCTGCACCGGATCTAACAACACACAAGCCAACAACTGCTGCTTACAGTGGCCGTTTTCCTGTGTCTATAATGGAATGGTTTCTCCTTCCTCCTGGCAAAAACCCGCATTGAATATATTTCGCAGACCTGAAGTGTAATTCGAATGGAAAGGAGAGAGTGGGTGTGGTGGGTATATGGGACGAGCATCAATTTTAGGAATGGCGCCTTGGGCCACCCAAGTTTGCCGCATTTTCAGTGGCGTCTAGTTTACTGAGTGAGTGGCAGAGTGCCGGTAGAGTAGCGGGCGAGGTTTTTAGCAACTGATTTACTATAACGAAATGGAGACAAATTAAGGCATACTTTTTAGGATACTTTTTCCTGATTTGGCCTTTTGCGGCGCTGTGTGATGATCTAATATTATCGTGTCCGGTGCAATATGCGATGCAAAGTTACTGTTTCTGGATAAATGTTTGTTGATATTTCTGACAAACATTATTGCTGACTGGCACAAATTGTTTACTGATATTGTTTCCGCGCTGTGGAACAAATTTCGCCGTGCGATTTGGTGGGAAGTGCGAAATATGAACTTTAATTTCTGTCAACATGGAGTTTTTGTTAAAATTTCACCAATCGCAATTTTGCATGTGTCTATCTGTAGTTTTTTAAAGATAAATAACAAAACAAAAAGCAATAATATCGGAAGATCACCATTTTGAAATGTCTAACCTAACCTAACCATGGATGAAATATTCCTAATCCAAGAACGAGTATAGATTTGCGCATTGAAATGCTCTTCGCTGCACTTTGGTCATCTTTCGCTTAATGTCTGGGAAGTAATTTCTGTCTTTATATGTATATATTATATTATCCGTAGGACTATCCACGCAATTCGCATAGAATTTTATAGGAAGATTCCATTTTCTTTGCAATGCCTGCAACCTGTGCATATGTAATGGGCTTTTCACTCATCGCTTGACGTAGGAATCTACCATCACTTGGCCGCAGGGCGCCACCTCACCATCACATTGGCCGCCCGATGTTGCGTTTACATAATATTTGCCTGCTTGCATGAGATGTCCAAAAGCGAGGCACCAGTGGGTGGGTTACACCTTTGTCCAAAGTTGCTTGAAAGACCCGGTATTGGTACCGACGTCATGGCTATGGGTGTTATCCGCGTTGTGCTTCTTGCGGATAGTGACAAACATTTTTCTGAAGGAAAGTACAATAGCATGAAGGGTAAGTTGTTGCTCATTTTATCTTAGATGGAAACTTATTTTGTGAAGTGTAAAAATAAAGAAACGCTAGGCCCAGTCCGGCAATCGCGAGCATATTTTTTTATTTCCAATCCACTTCCGCAAGCGCGTCTCTGATTGGTTGTTGGGAATTCCAGCCAATTTCAACATTTTATTTTCGAAACCTAAACTAACCGAACCTAACCTGACCCAACCTAACCTAACCTGGCCTCTCCTAACCCTATTGCGACCTATAAGATTGTGTTGCGAAGCGGTGGCAAACATGCCAAAAAGCGGTGGCAAGGCAAAAAAGCCAAAATTGATGACGTCACAAATTCAGACGACGGGATTGGCTGTTGCGATGCTACCGTCCGCGGAAGTGGATTGGAAAAAAAAAATATGCCAATCGCGACTCTCGTGAAACAAAAATCCATGCTCTCTAACCAATTCCACAGCTGATGCAACAGGATGGCTTGTCATTCAGTATAATGGGAAGGAGAAAAGTTTGAAACAAAAACGTATGCAACAGAAGCGATCAAACTCAATCAAAGTTCAGTCTCAATTTGAGTTTTTTCTAAAATTAGCTTGCCATACTTAAAGACAACAAGAGGTGGTCCCTGCGCATCATGGAATCAACTAAGAAATAGAGAGGACCGCCCACTTTCATTTTTGGATGGCAGTTGGCCGATTGCTTCATTGCTGATACGAATCAGCTTGGACTTGATAGCTAATTCGCTGCAGAGGTGTGTGTGGGAAATTTGATTTCTTTTTTCCGCGTCATTGATTTTTGGACTTTTTCATTGTTACGACAGGTTCATCCATTGAAGAAAGTTGTTTTTGTTTTTGCACCGAGTCGCATCTTCGAGGCGCGGTGAGTTGCAGGGTCGATAATCTATCAAGAGAACCTATGGCCATAGTGGGTACATTTCGTAAGAGAACAATTTCGAACAGTTTGTATTCCTATGGCAGGGCCTATCCCCACCTTTCATCGCGTGTCTCCTTGAGACATAATTGCAGAACCCTTTTACCACAGTCTTCGTAACCTTTATGTTAATCCTTCAGTTTATGGTTCTCTGGCCATGGCATGCAAATTCTCCATAATCCCTTGACGATTAACCGTTTCGGTAGAAATTAATTACCGCCGGTCACGGCTGAGAAATTAACCAAAATTATCAATAAATCTGTCACTGCTTTGTGACTTAATTTCGCCAAGACATTGGCATATACAGTGTGGCTTTTCGGTTACTTATGACTTCATGACAGTTTCAAAAGCCGGCTGTTTGCACGTGTTTCTATAGATTGCGAATTCAGCAGCTGCGTGTGGATATGCGAACTTCGGGTTCGTTTTCATTTTAGCCTTTTTGTGAACACCAAGCAGTAGGTTCACAACAATTAAGCATTGGACAGAGAGGGTAGGGGTTTGGTCAGGTTTGGTTAGGTTTAATTAAGAAATAACGAAAAGAAATCGTTCATAACGTCCCGGAAGTTGGTCACCCCAAATGTGGCTTCTGATGATGAACATCGAGATGCCTAACCTCGAGATGCCTAACCCATATTGCCATTGCATGCGGTGAGTTCTTCTGCGGAAGTCTGCAAGAATTGCCGTTCCGCCTACCTGTCAGCAGACGAAATATCTGCGCTTTCTATTCCGAGTCAGAAACGATTCCAGTGCCTTTCCGTGTGGCTTTCGAGGAGTGTAATAAAAGTAGTTTTGGGCCATTGTGTAGCTTGGCATATTCACGCTTCCTTTGCTCAATTTTAAACGACCTCGGAAATGTGATAACATGCTTTCATGTGGGTACTATTCCTATTCGAAAGTTTATAAATACCACTAGCACACTCACTGAAAGGCTGCAATCTGCCACTAATTCGATAATATTCGTAGTGGTGCCTCGCTGCCCTATGGAAGTAGTTCTGGGACGACATTTTGTACTGATATTTCAGGTCCCGCTGCACGAATTTTACTATTCACAGACGGATAACGCCTAAAACCTTTAGCCGCCAACATTTTCAACACATGCTATAAATGGCCAGAGGGCCTGCGTCAGATTCACAATCTGGTTATCTTTTTTGCGGATTAGCGCCTTGTTTTAGTCGGATTTGCGGTTACTTTTATGGCCGAATCGAATTTGTGCCCGTTTTCTTACAGCAGGATTTTTGCTGACTCATATCGAAGCAGAAATAAGTGAGAGGCATAATGCAATCAAATGACACCCATTCGAATTCACCCCAACCGAATTCAGCGCAAGAATGTAGCAAAAGTACATTTTTGCATGATGCCTGCAAGAGTCGTTTTAACAAAACCATCGAAACTTTGGTTTCAAAAACGTTGTTGAATTCTAACCTTTTAATTTCTACATCACAGACAGAAAAGATAATGGAAACAATGATAGCTACAGCCAAAATAGAAAAACATGTCGGCCTTCATTATTCGAGTTGTATTTGCGTGTTCTGTTACTGGAATTCAATTCGACTTGGGACTGCACCAAAGCAGCATCACTTTGAGGAACAGTATTTCGGTTATGTCGGAATCACTCCTGAAATTTCCCGAGTTTCAACTGTGCACACACAATGACTTTGCTAAGTGCAAATTGCAGCATCAGATCGTATTTAACGCCTTCAATTTGTTGATGTGCAGCGCATGTGTCGATGACGGAATTCGTGGTCTAAGACACACATTCCTTTGGGGAATGCAAATTGCAGCTTCTGCAAGAATCGCAATTTACGCCTGCGATTGTCGCTGAACATGCGTCAATTTGCAGAGTGCAAAAAACGCAACTTAAAAGTCTGAAATTTGCGCCTGCAAATTTCAGAGGTGCCGCTACACACATCACTTTGCGGAATGCAAATTGCAGCTTCTGAATTGAAAGAAATTTACGCCTGCAATTTTCAGCAATGCCGCTACACACATCACTTAGCGGAATGCAAATTGCTGCTTCTGAATTGTTCAAGGTATTAAAAGTGTATTTTACGCCTGCAATTTTCAGAGCAGCTACACACATCACTTTGCGGAATGCACATTGCAGCTTCTGAATTGAAAGAAATTTGCGCCTGCAACTCTCAGAGGTGCCGCTACACACACCAATTAGCGGAATGCAAATTGCAGCTTCTGAATTTGGGAAAATTGCGCCTACAATTTTCAGAGGTTCCGCTACACATCCACTTTGCGGAATGCAGATTGCAGATTCTGAACAAAACGAAATTTGCGACTGCAATTTTCAGAGGTGCATCTCCACACATACTTCGCAAATTTACGCCTGCAATTTTGAAAGCAATTCTCAGAGTTGCATCTGCACACATCACGTTTCGGAATTCAAATTGCAATTCTTTGCTGAATAGAAAAACATGTCGGCCGTCATTATTCGAGTTGTGTTTGCGTGTAGCTTTATTGGAGCGAACTTCTGAATTTGCGACATGCAAATTGCAGCTTCTTATACGCTTTTTCCTGTTTTTTTTTTCTTTCTTTCTTTTTCCTGAGGCTTTCTCGATCTGTAATGCGAAGAGCCTTAAAAATTTAAAAACTGCTATTTAATTAAAAAATACAATGCCGTTTCGATGTCTTTCCAATCTTTCTAGCGTTGGTCAAAAGCTTTCAATCCATTGTTTTCATCTAAAAATATCGAAATTCTAGTTATCGGTTTTCGAGAGGAAATGAAAATTGCGTGGCAAGTCTTCCGCACCGATTGTCATCGTTTCGCGGAATTCCACTGAGGTGCACAATAGCCGATGGGCGTTTGGGCACCATAAGGCACGGCAGGGCTGTCGATTTTTGTCTTCTACTGCGACAATGCAAGGGGAAGATTAAAAACTTGGGGGATGGTGTCACCTTTTCCGCAAGGATGAGCGCTCAGACTGAACCAATTTGAAACGGGAAATTGGTTTTCTGCATCAGGCCTGCTTTGTTCTGCTGCAAATGTAGCATCTGTTATTAACTGCGAGCAGAATGCGCTGCTGATCATTTTTGTTGCCTTTGAAATCGCCTGAATCGTTTTTTTTTTTGTTGCGAGAACGCAGGCTGGTTAGAAAAAGCGCCTGGACCAACACTGGATGAAAACATGTCTTGCATCCCTCTCCTGGCCGGCCATTGTTGGTTTTTTTTCTGCACATACGATGTGTCGCGCTACTTCGCAACGGGCCTGACGCGAGAAAGTCAGCTCGAAAACTGTCAAAAAATGGCAGAAGTAAAGAGAAATCTCACCCTTCCGGAATTTCGACGGCGATTTTAGCAACGAACATTACGAGTACTGTGGTTTCGGCGGACGTTATAAATTTTCAAAGGCATTGCATGTGGATGCGTGCAATTTTTCCGAACATTAAATGCGGTATTACAAATACCTTTTGGCGATGTGCGGTATTGCAAATATTTTCCTGTAAAACTCAACAATATTCGTATTGCTACGAACCGTATTCCGGTTCCGCAGATTACTGTTAGAAATTTATGAGGTACATTTCATTGGTTTGTTTATCTCCTATATCAAGCATATTTCTTTGGGGGCAGTGAATTGTGTTCCTCACCACAAAATAAAACATTTCCGATTTTTAAAGGAAATTTTTGATTTGTCGTGGCAGATGGGGACAATAAATACGAGGACGTCCCCCACAGAATAAACATTACACAAAAACGATAAAAGAAAATAAATAAAAGAACGGGACAATTTGGGCATCAATTTTTTGCTCCCTGGGATGCGGTGGATGCGGTGCGAAGATGCTGTAGATGTGGTATGGAGATGCGGAGGATGCAGTGGAAGGTGATTTCGATATGTAAACCAAAATGTGTGTACCCTGCGATGGGGAAAGAGAATCATGCGAAGTGTTGCGGATGCGGTATGGAGATGCGGAGTATGCCGTGCAAGCGAGTGCTTTCGAAATGTAACCCAAAATGTATGCACCCGACGTATAGGGAAAGAGGATCGTTTGACATTCCTGCTATATGGTCACACTTTCGAGCATAAGACTGCAAAAAGAATGCTTACTCTGATTTCTATAGTCGTTTCGAAAATGACCTTCCTGCCGCGACAATATTTTGAGAGAGAGAGAGAAACGCGAAAAGAGCGTCGCAAAAAGCGGGTGGCATTGGGCACACGACCAGGGCAGCATTCTACCCCGCAGCCAAAATAATAACAGTTGGCAAAAATGCGTGCTGAAATTGTAAAAGCTCATTGATCCGGACGCACCGCCCAGATTATCCTGACCCTTTCGCATATTTCAATTCTGCATATGGATTTGGGCATAGTTCGATTTTTTCGATTGTTCAAAAAGTGCAAAATATGGCAATATAACTCAACCCAACCGACCAAACTGAGAGGAACCTACACCAATCTAAATTAACGTAAACTAACCTTTTTACCTTTTGCCCATTTTTTGTTCCAAACGCTTTTTTCTCGTTTTTTTTGGCGTGGACTTTGAAACGTGGTTTGATGGAAAAGTACCCAAAATGGCGCGTCAGGTGCGCAACTGGAAATTAGCTTGGTCTTTTGAAGTTATAAGAATCTGAAATAACACCCTTTTTGTCTGCGCGCTTAAAAGTGCGACCCTGTATGCCTATATGCCTATACATTTCCAGTTCCAGCGGATAAGCTTATCTATCTTCCTGGAATAAGGCGAGTGCAATTTTCCTGGTAGAATCCTGTTTTTTTTTCTCAGGCGTGGCAAATATCGCAGTCTATTTATTCAGATCTCTTTTACGACAGCCTATATAGGCACACCTAAGCTTATCAGTCAGCGGATGAAAGAGTTCAGGACATGCTCAGCAAATAAGGACATATTCGAATTTGTCCATTCCATTTCCATTTGCTAACCAAATCCTATCTGAAACTAGCCATGGTCAGCCGCTTCTGCTCGGTAAGATATAGATAGTGTGGAAAAGATAAGCAGTAGACATTGGGAAACATGAAAGCTCGCCAAAGAGTTTGCGCCCATTAAATGAGTGCTTCTAGTGGCAGCAATCAAGTTACAGCAATCAGAAAACATCGCTGCGAATGTGTAAAATTGGGATCGTTAAGATAATGTATCCAAAGTTGCGTGATTGTGTGAAAGTTTTATCCACTATTGGATAAATAAGAATTTATCCACCATTATGGATAAGTTTTCATGGACAGCTGGATATTTCAATCCAACCAAACCTAGCCTGACCGAACCTGACCCTATTGCGACTCTAGAATAAGTTGCGAAGCGGTGGCAAACATGCCAAATGACAAAAAGCGGTGGCAAGGCAAAAATCCCAAAATTGATGACGTCACAATTTTAGACGACGGGATTGGCTGTTGCGAGCTCCTGGTCCGCGTAAGTGGA